>WSYH01000530.1:138943-193847 GCA_036426205.1 Ascaphus truei | reverse complement strand
GCCTGGCCTTGATGGTGGGTAAGTGAATGGCAGTGCCTGGCCTTGATTGTACATAAGTTGATGGCTGTGCCTGGCCTTGATGGTGGGTAAGTGAATGGCAGTGCCTGGCCTTGATTGTACATAAGTTGATGGCTGTGCTGGCCTTCATGGTGGGGAGAAGTGGTTTTGTGTTCAGGTTTCGCACAGAAGCTGTGTTGTTAGGCTTCAACTGAGGGTGGGTGTTTGACATGTACTGAGTGTGAGGGGAAAACATTTTAGGCGTAAGAGCATTAGAGAAGGGGAAAGGGAGATAGCCCCGAGCTGAGAGCAGGAAACTAGCTGAGTATAGGAGAAAGTCACACTGGGATATACACTCAGATGCACAAAGCTCCGTTGTCACTTGACGTGGCGGTAACCTAACTTCATGTCGCGTTAACACTCACCTCGAATCTTCAAAGGACAATAACGTAAGCCGTGTTTTCTCCCGTAAAGAGCAAAGCGTTAGGTCAGGAGAGGGCAAACTTTCCCTGCTCGCCCCCCATCCTTACCTTGTCTTCGGCGTCAAATGACGGTGCGGGGTGACGTCACGTGACCCCACGGTGTCATTTGATGCCGTGTTGCCATGGCGACGTGCCACTGAAGACAAGATAAGAGACATTGCAGAGACCTCACACAATCCCCGGCATTTAATTTAAATGCCTTGGGGAAGAGCGCGGGGCCTCAGCAACTGCCGTGCCCCCCCCTAAAAAATCGTGCCCCCCCCCCCCAGTTTGTGCACCCCTGAGTTAGGTCATACTTAAACTTACCGTTATTCCCATAGGAAATAGGGTTTTTATAGGGTCTGGATGGGTGTAACACCAGTTAGGTATAATTGAACTAACATGGCATTATTTCCCATGTGTAATTTCCATCTTCTCTCCTATTTCGGGGTGTGGACGGGAGTAACACTAAGACACACTTACCGTCACGTTATTGGAAGATACCCCAACATTATACTACAACAACGTGACGTTATCCCTATGCTAATGAGATGTAGAACGGAGCAGTGATGCGCGTTGCAGACCACTCTGGAAATCTTAAAACCTGCATCTAATTTGACCCGGGAACAGGCATGTGTTTCCTAAACCCTACTGTTCGCATCAAAACCCTACAGAGGTATAAGCTGTTTGTACATTTTCATACTTTCCTGGCGGTGAAGGAAAGGCTTCCCTTAACTCGACACGGTCAGGCTTCCATTAACTCGACACTGGTACAAAATGACTCCTGGCAAAACTTACGAAATAAATTGATGGTAAAAATAAAGATGGCGGCTCAACGAGTTCATTTTGTATTGGGTTTTTTTCAGCGGCGACAGAAAAGGACCTTATTGTTGCTGGCTCTGATCCTCTATGTTTCTAAACCCCTGTAAAGTTTGTGTTTTCCGGAAACAAATCCCCACCTCCTCCGCAGGGCGCCTGAACCATGCACCCACACCACCCTTTACCACACAGGATGTTAGGCAACAAAATCATGCAAGTTAGCAAATCCTTTGGTGACTAGGAAAGCTGGAAACATTGTTCAGGGAGAAAGATATATATAAAAAAAAATTCTAAATAATAAAAATAGGGGATCCCCTGCAAAATGAATATATTTCCACAATAATAATAATTATTATAGTATTGTCACATATGGCACACTGGTAACCACATGAACTGCATACGGGACACGGTTTAATACACAGCTCTCTAGCTGGCCCACTTTTCACCTTCGCAAAGGTCCCTCAAATTAGTAATATCTCCTCTCAATCCGTCCTCATATACCATTTGCCGCGAACAGCACACAAGTGAGCACGTGACAGATATGCAATCGGGGTTAATACACACGGCTACTCTAGCTAACTCGCCCTTTCTCTTCCGCAAGGTACTTTCAATGAGTTAATATTTACCCTTTGCTTGGTTGCAATAATACCTGCTGCCACCACCCAAGAAATCTGCAAATAAAATATGTATCTATCTGCCAGAGTCTTAGGTTCCTGTTTGTTAAAGAAAAACTATACACTTAACACACACAAATCTGTTGTAGCAAAATGTGTCCGAAAATTTACTTTACTCTTTACAAAGCGTGCAAATAGTTCATTCAGAACCCAAAGCATCACTTATTAAAGGTTTGTTTGAATATATATAAAAATACAGTGCTTAGGTTAGAAAAAAAGATTATTACAAGAACATACCATTACAATAAATGCAGACCACTTTCTTAAAATTTAAGGATAAACACAGCAGAATTCGTTCTTCCCAGGGAGGCTACTAGTGTAGAAAGATGAGAATACACGTGTCTGATTCCAGACACACCTCTTGAATTCTGATTTTCCTATTACCTTGGTGAGACTTCTGTACTTTGAAAAGTCTGACTAAATATATAAAACACACTCATATCTTAATTTCTCTAATACTTAGACAGACGTGAGTCATATCAATAGATGCAGGCGAGTTTGCTGAATGTAACAATACTCATATTGACCGGCTCACACCTAAAGCAACAAATGGATAGCTGTCCCTTACCACCTCCTAAACCTCAAGTGTTTGGCCTTATTGCATTCGTCTTTCTGCAACTGTTCCGAATATCTCAATGTTATTCTTCAGAATTGATGTAATCCGATGATATGCTATATCTAAAATAGCCCTCAGACTAAGAAGTGGTGACCTGTTTGTCACCTCTCTCTGGGATGCACAGGAGATATTTCAAGAATGTATTGTGTATCTATATATATATACGCCCCTGTGGTGACACTGTGTGTGTGTATGTGTGTGGTGTGTGTGTGTGTGGGTGTGTGTTGGTGTGTGTGTGTGTTGGTGTGTGTGGTGTGTGACATGTGTGTGTGTGTGTGGGGGGGACACGGTGTGTGGGAGGGGGGGACACGTGTGTGTGGAGGGGGGACACTGTGGTGTGGTGTGACACTGTAGGGTGGGACAGGAGCTGAGCAGGGGGGGGACCGGAGCTGCGCAGGGGGGGGGGGAACGGACCAAAGAGAGAGGGGGGAGACAGGGAGAGAGGGGGGAGCGGAGAGAAACAGACAGGGGGAGTGGGAAGAGGGAGGGAGCGGGAGCGGAAATTTTACTCCCGGGCAAAGCCGGGTCTCTCAGCTAGTATATATATATCTTATATATCGCTGACAGTGAAATCCCACCCGAAGAGCTTGCACTCTGTGGTGATAAAGAGACTTCAGCTCACACTCGGAATTCAGCCATACTCACCTGCAGTATTTGCCCCACCCTCCTGTATACCGCGTGTGAATGGAACTTTCCGAAGGTGCAGGGACAGCACTACTAATTTTAAGTTGGTAGCACTAGGTGCAGGGTTCTACCAAAGCTATCTTACCCTGGATGTCACCACAGAAAAGTCTTGTTCATCCAGGTCCCCCAGTTACAAGGGAAGACCACTCCAGGTCTGTGCAATCCAAGGTTAGGTTGGTCTCTAGCCACCGAGACCAGCCTAGAACGTCTGCGGAGCTCGGATCGGCGCAAGCTTTTAAAGTTTCCCAATCTCGATTTGAAATCATGGAGAACTGGGTGCCGACCAATCAGTGGTGTCCCTTTAACCTCTGAGCCAATCCGTAGAGAGGGGGGCATCTGGAACAGACCAATTCGGAGATGAGGTGGAGCCAGAGCAGGAAGACGGCCACCAAGGGGCGGGACCTCAGAGCGTGGGAAATTAGAACTGACCAATGGGGCTAGGACCCGCATGCCGGACCCTGAGATCAGTTCCAGGCCCCCCGCAGGGATGGACATTTCTCTGTCAGGGAGAGAACAATGCTCCGGTCTTGGAGTGTGTACTCTACCAGCAGGCGGGCACGTCCCTCCCTTGTTCCCCATTATCCCTGGTCACAACATCTGGCCCACACAATGGCCCTGACTCAATGTATGATGGTGCAGTACACGTGATAATTCGTGAGTTAATATATTGATAAAGTTCTGTGTGCAAAATACTCACAACATATAGTGAGTGCTGTCACAAAAAGGTATCTTTAAATCTCAGCCCACCAGGGATGATTAACACAAGGACTTCTGGAGACCTTATATATAAAAAAACGGACAGTGCGACTGGAAGGACAATTTATAAAAGCAGGTAAGTGGTAAGGGATACACTCAAATGGTAGTAGATTTAAAAAAGCATTTAGATCCTGCGATCTGGATCTCGGCAACGAAGCGTGTGCTCTCTGCCTCCCCTGTGTATCGCGCTGGGTCACGGTGCGTCTCACCGGATCCGGAAACCGGAAATGCGTCATCACCTGCAGGGGCTCCACTCGCTTAGGAATCTCTCTGGTACTGTCGGTCAGCGTCACTCTACGCGTTTCTCCGCATTCGGTTTCTCTCAGGAGTTCCGAATGCCGAGAGAAACGCGTTAGAGTGACGCTGACCAGACCAGACCAGAGAGATTCCTAAGCGAGTGGAGCCCCTGCAGGCTGATGACGTCAGTTCCGGTTTCCGGTCGGTGAGAAGCACCGGTGACACGCGCGCCGATAACAGGGGAGGCAGAGAGACACGCTCGTTGCCGAGATCAGATGCGCAGGATCTAAATGCTTTTTTAAATCATATACCAGTGAGTGTATCCCTTACACTACCTGCTTTTATAAATTGTCTTCCAGTCTGCACTATGTCCGTTTCTTTTTATATATAAGGTCTCCAGAAGCTCCTGGTGTTATCATCCCTGGTGGGCGAGATTTAAAGATACCTTTTTGTGAACAGCACTCACTATAGTTGTGAGTATTTTGCACACAGAACTATTATCAATATATACTCACGAATTATCACGTGTAATGCACCATCAGACTTTTTTCGTTTTCCATGGCTTGCGCTTCCCGATGACTACACCACTTCTATCTACATGGGATCGTGAGAAGGATCCTCCCATGGGTTATAGCGGCATCCATATTTGTTTGATTGTATCACTTTATATTTGTATCACACTGTGATAACATGTTATACACAGTAGGAGTTGGGGGTTTGTTTAGGCAGGTTGTATTTTATTTGGTTATTCTAGAGCGCCACTATTGATAATTTTGTTTGTATCACCTGACTCAATGTATGCCTGATATTCAGCCATTGTCACTGGGCCAGGCATACAATGAGTCACAGTGATAAGCCCAAAGGAGTGTTAAAACATACAGTTACATATTACTGGGGTTGAGGTATTCTCCATCCTTAGGGTGACAGGTTTAACCCTTTACTTCTGGGTTGCCATCTTGACAGGCAGAGGCAGCATGCGGGCTAAACCTTTATTTTGAGTGCCATGCTGCTCTTGCCATCACAGAATACACAGATAGAGAGAGATACATAGGTAGACAAATATATATAGATATATTGATAGATTGATACAAAGATAGATAGACAGATGGTGAGATAGATAGACAGAGACAGACATATGTATCTAATATATATGAGAGAGAGAATGAGAGAATGAGAGAGAGAGAGAATGAGACAGAATGAGAGAGAATGAGAGAGAATGAGAGAGAGAATGAGAGAGAATGAGAGAGAATGAGAGAGAGAGATACAAATGGCATCTATAAAAATTGACAAACCACACCGTTAAAAAACAGCCAATCTGCCCGGATTGTACTTGTTTTGAAGCGGTGACGGTAGCTCCCTCGGAGGAGGAAGGTGGAAAGGGAGAGCGAGATATTGTAGCAGAGTCCCAAGCACTATAAATATCCCCTCAAACCTCCCTTAAAATAACATAAGGAGAGAGCTCTGTGCTTAAAAAAAGGAGCATGCCTTAGATACACTAATAGGATATGGAAAGTCTATTTAAATGGGTCACACCCCACACAACATTTCCATAAGACCTGTACTGACAATTCTAACGCCCCTTGTCATGAAGGGGATACTGGTGTCAGACCCAACAGGCCCAGAACCCACACCCTCCGTTATTCAGAGCAGCAGCTCTAGCATTGGACTAAATCAGTTACTGGAATGCTCCATCGCTACAGTATTATTTATTTATTTATAAAGTGTTTTACCAGGAAGTAATACATTGAGAGTTACCTCTCGTTTTCAAGTATGTCCTGGGCACAGAGTTAAGACAAATAATACATGGTTACATATACAGTTACATAAATGAACAGGGTATACATTATATACAAGACATTGCATGCACAGTTAGAGATAATATATAGTATACTGAGTCCTACTGCTCACACCTGCAGGTAATCTGGCTATTAGCATATCTCCCAGGTATCTCAGGTGAGCTCCTTTTTATGAACAAGGCACATTGAACTGGCAACCCGGAAGTGCAAGTGTTCTGCATGTAAAGGAAGCCGGGGGTGAGGCGGCCACAGGTGTGTGTGGCAGAGCTTAAAAGTATGCTGCTACAACAGCATTTCCCAGCATCTGCTTAAGGCTGCGCTTATAGTGCCAGCGACGTCGCGTCAAAACAAATGCATCGGCGCTTATAGTGGACGCGATGGAGCGTCAGCGCTACCAAAATTCTGGTAGTCAGTAGAATTTGATTTTTGGAGAGACGGTCTCCACATGTGACTGGCTATAAGCCAATCAGGGAGCTTCTCTGCCCGTCTGTCTTCCCTCTTGCAGATGTCGTGGCTCGCAAGCTTACAACGCTTTGGCCAAAGGGTTAAACTAAATGACCCTTTTTCAAGAGAATATATAAGTATTTTACTGTGTATTTGTGTGTAATATTGGATGTAGCGTTGGGCTTCTCTGTCGTCACTGGCCTTGCAGCCAGAATCTGAAATACAACTTTCGCGACGGGTTACGTCATCGGTCGCGTCAACGGCTGTGTAAGGCTGCGGTCCCAGTAATGTCTGTGACACGCGCGCCCGGTGGGGGGGGAGGGGGCGGCGCGTGTCACAGCGCTAACCGCGATCTGCGGTCTGACAGGGAGAGGGGAGCTTGCGACGGGAGGGGGCGTGGTCGGGGATTTGCGGGGGTGTGGCCATTACGTCACGCGGCTGGTTCGCCCTCATTGGGTGAACCGCCGGTGGGGGCGTGGCCACGCCTCCGCCGCTAGGAGTAAACTCAATTTTATTGAGTTGTGAAAAACCCTGCCGCACGGCCGGCTGCACCTTCTGCGTGACGGTGCGTAGTGGGCCCAGCCCCATTGAGGGGCGGTGCTTACACGCCGTGCGCACAGGGTGTACTGGGACCGCAGCCTAAGCGCAGCCTTAGTTCCATGCAAGAGCCGGTGTACACGCGTACACGCGTACACGCGTACACGCGTACACGCGTACACGCGTACACGTAGGCCGTGGAGACGGTGAGGGGGACGCTCAGCGACTGAGCCCCTGCATCCTCATGATGGATGCCTTGAGAGGGGGCTGCGCGAGCGTCCGCCAGGCGTGCTCAGGCTTTGGAGTTTTCAGCCGAGCGCCAAGCTGTGTTTTCAGCGCGCGGTCGGCTGAAAACCTCCAATGAGAGCGGGGCTGCGTCAACGTCACGGCGCCGTGACGTCAGAGCGTCGCGGCGATTGGCCCAGCGACGTCACTGCCCGCCTCCCTCAGTCTCCCCCCACCTCCGATCGCGGACGCTGGGCTCGCCGTATGTGCGTGGAATCGCACAGCTTCTGCAGGCGAGCCTCAGCGTCAGCGCGGTGCAGCATGGCTGCCCCCCTATGGCCCGGGCTTAACACTGCACCCTGCACGCGCTCTCTCTGCTAAGTCTTAGGGAAGGGGCAAAGTGCCCTAATGACAGGGACGTGTTTAATGGGTGTGAAACAAGAAAATCTGACACAGTATTTTATCATTTTTTATGCCACGTTGTAAACATTAACAGCTGTGGGAGGGCCTGCTACCTCTGGCCCTCCTTTGTGTGAGGTGTCACTGCACATGATATCCTCCTCCAATCAGCCATGGTCACATGGAAAGAGTAACGATGGTAAAGACATTTATATTGTATTATTTGAAAGCGGTTAGCCATGTAAACATAATTCATAGGGTATATATTCTTAGCTTGGCAAGTCTTCATGGGGTTTACTGTTGGCCTCACCAGTCCTAACCCCTGTCTGAAGTCTGCTGGCCTTTGAGGTGGGGACTGGTTGCAGGTTGGCCCATTGTCTATGGCCAAACCAACCGCGCCTCCAAGGCATCAACAAGTACCGTTATTTATAAAAACTAAGTTACCCAAGGTTACATTCCGGCACCCGGGGTCCAGTACACAGATCTGAAGAAAGAGGTTTGAGATCCCACTCTTCGGTCTCCCCGCCGTGGTACGTCTAAGTGAATCCTTTTGGTCGGTGTCGTTCATAAGCAGCAGTTTCTTCCCATTATTGTGTCTAACCCAACTCATAACGTCCCAACTGTGGGGCACAAAGGAGAAGGGCTGCCATATTTGTTTCAATTATTTATCATAAAATGTATATCCTGGGATCGAGTAATTTCTTACACTTCGGTACGAACCCCAACCTTCAGTAGTGTTAGTTAAAGGCCGTTGTAAACTCTTGAGGCTATACCACTGTTACCATCTCTGTTCCCGAGCCCTGCTTCCAATGGCCCAAACCTTCTGGAGGTGCAAGCTAAAGGTCTTCCTGTTGGCTCCTCCAGATTCTGCCCCGGATGCCCCTTCCCCCTGGACTCAGCAGCAGGAAGATCGCCGCACTGTGGTTGTGTGGAAGGTCTACGGTGCGGCCCAGCACGGAATGTTCTACCTGATCCTCCACTGCCAGTTGCCTGTCTCACTGCTCCTCAAATGCCCCATCCACGTTGGTGTCATCCTTGGCAATGGTCTCTAGGTAGGGGTAACCACCATTTCTGACACAGGCCTCGGCTTCTGCTGAACTTACCCCCTCTCATACTTGTCCAGTTGTGCCCAGGACCACGAAGGGGAGCGGTCTTCGGCCTTGACTGTCGCGTAGAAGATGAACTCCTTCCTCCAGCTGCCCAGGTTCTCAAAGCTCTGCCGATCGTCCACATGAAGGTCAGCAGGCAACAGTCGCCCCACAGGTAGAAGGGGGTACGCAGGCTCTTGAAACGCTCCTGAACCGGCAGGTCCCAGATCTGCAAAGTCACCAATCGCCCGTCAACCTCCAGGTCCCGGTTGAGGAACTCACACCAATGGTGTGAAAGGCTTGAGAGTCGAACTTTGTGGGGACGTAACGATTCATGAGGGAGCTCTTACCGACGCCTCCGTCCCCCAGGAGGATGACCTTGAGGAGCAGAGACTCCATCATGCTGCAGTGGTGAGACCACCTACGAATCACTAATAGGGAGAGAGGGAGGGATCTTTATAAACTGGAGTTAGGGAGGTCACCCTACATTACATTTACCCCAGGATTGTCTGAGCCTGACCCTGATAATGTCAAATATTGGAATGGGGATCAGAACATCAGTGCAGCCACACTGTCTGGGGAAGGTGGGAGTGCGGACGCCTGATAGTGCGAGCCTCTGGGGTGGGATCCTGACAATTGCAGGCGTCTCTGGGGGGGAGCCTGATTGCGATTTTAGTGCAGACATCTCTGGGGTGGATCCTGACATTAGTGCGGCGCCTCTGGGTGGGAGCGCTGAATTAGTGTAGCGTCTCTGGGGATGGGAGCCTGATATTAGTGCAGAGTCTATGGGGGGTCCTGACTTATGCAGCCGCCTCTGGGGTGGGACGCCTGACATTAGTGCCGCACGTGGGGTGGGAGGCCTGACATTGTGCAGCCGCCTCTGGTGTGGGAGCCTGACATTAGGGCAGCCGCCTCGTGGGTGGGAAGGCCTGAATGAGTGCGAGCCGCATCACGTACACACGTTTGCAGCAGGGATGGATATTTAGATGCAGTACCAGTCGGGGACACAGGAGGGCAGCAAGACTCAGAATTCCCATGTATCTGGGAGTTTAGTGAAAGGGGCCATTTTAAACAACCGTCTTGTTTTTAAATTGCCGATGCAAATACATTTTGCGCTGTACGCGGTGAGCCTGACCTTCCTTTCCTATGCTTAGAGTTGGGGGGGGGGGGGGGGTGGGGGTGGGGGGGGTGCAGGTGTTGGGTGGGGGGGGGTGAGGTTGGGGGGGGGGGGTGAGGTGGGGGGGTGTGCAGGTTTGGGGGGGGTGCAGGTTTGGGGCGGGGTGAGTTTGGGCGGGGGAAGGAATGAACCCATCGGGATCGAGATTTTCAGATATAGAGGGGGTGTACAAGAGGGAAACACACGTCACAGAATGACCTCTTCTCACAGAATGACCTCTTCTCACAGACAGGGCATGGGGACTGAGACAAGACACTACACCTGCGCTCCTCTTTCCGCTAACAACTGACACCTGCCGCTCCCCCTCTCTCTGCTGTATCACTGCACCTTGCACTCCCCTCTCTGCGATCACTGCACCGCACTCCCTCTCTGCTATCCCACTGCACCCGCACTCCACCCTCTCTGCGTATCAATGCAACCCGCGCTCCCCTCTCTCTTGCTATCACTGAACCCTGCACTCCCTCATCTCTCTGCTATCACTACACCTGCACTCCCCTCTCCTGCATCACTCAACTGCACTCCCATTCTGCATCAACACCTGCGCCCACTCTGCTAACAACTGCTCCCTGCGCTCCCCTCTCCCTCTGCTAACAATGCTCTGCGATCCCCTCTCTCTCACTGCATACACATGCACCCTGCGCTTCCTCTTCTCTGCATATCACAGCACCTGGCTCCCTTCTTTCTCGTATCTGACTGCAACTCCCCCCTCTTGCCACGAACCTCACCTCCCCTCGCTAACACTACACCTGCGCTCCCCGCTGCTACACTGTCCCTGCGCTCCCGCTCGCTCATCTCCTTGATCACTGCACCGCCCCCTCTTTGCTATCACTGCACCTGCGCTCTCTTCTCCTTTCTGCTAACACTGCCACTGCGCTCCCCCCTTCTGTATCACTGCACCTGCGCTCTCTTCTCCTCTCTGCTAAACTGGCACCCTGCACTCTCCTCTCTCTCTGCTAACAACGCACCTTGCACTCCCCATCTCTTTGCTAACACTGCATCCCCCTCCCTTGCTAACACTCCCACACTCTCTGGGGTGGGAGCCTGACATTAGTGCAGCCGCCTCTGGGGTGGGATCCTAACATTAGTGCAGGCGTCTCTGGGGTGGGATCCTGACATTAGTGCAGCCGCCTCTGGGGTGGGATCCTGACATTAGTGCAGCCGCCTCTGGGGGGTGATAGGATATAGGATATTACACTTGCTGCTAAAAACACAAATATAGACATTGCAATGTTCAATTATCACAATCGCTGTTTGTCATTTCATAGCAATATATATATATATATATATATATATATATATATATATATACACTATACATCTATACATACATACAGTGTGTGTATGTATATATATTAATTATATGAAAAGATTGCCATAGTTATGACTCACTCACCTTTTCCTGAAAAAAGAACATTAATTACTCAATTAAGGATACAAACAAAATAATAATAAAGAGTCATAAATCAAATATTTTACTGTCAGGAGCCTTTGAAATAAAGAGGTAAAGGTGATTTATTAACACCTACGCAGGACATGAAAACATAGCGTCTGCTGGTGGACGTGCGCCTGCATGTGCTGGGAGAAATGACTGCGGATAATAATGCAGAAGCTGGTGTGTATGCTTCAGAGGAAATGCTTCAGCCGCAGCCAATCTCTGCTGCAGCCGGGGCGGACAAAGAGATGGCCGGTGCAGAGAAAGGAGACTGGCAAATACAGGCAGTGAAATGCAGCAGTGACACATACCGGCACAGAGAGGATATGTCAGGCCCGGGGATAGTGAGGCTGTGCCACCCAGCCCAATATAACCGCTCCCTATAACGCCTCCTATTGCCCAATATAAACTCTCCCTATACCTCCTTCTATTATATTATATATTAGGAGTTATATAATCGCTCCCGAGGCTATAACTCCTATTTCTCCATATAACTTCTCCCATAACTCTTCCTATTATTCCATATAACCTCTCCCATAACTCTTGCTATTACTCCATATAACCTCTCCCATAACTCTTCCTATTACTCCATATTATCCCTCTATATAACGCATATACCTATTGCTCAATATAACTGCTCCCTATAACTCTGCCTATAACCCCATATAACTGCTCCCTATAACTCCTCCTATTACCCATATAACCACTTTCTAAAACTCCTATTACCCCATATATCCGCTCCCTATAACTCCTTCTATTACCCCATGCAACTGCTCCCTATAACTCTTATTACTGCATATAACCGCTCCCTATAACTCCTCCTATTACCCCATATAACTGCTCCCTATAACTCCTCCTATCGCCCTGTATAACCCCTTCCTATAACTCCTATTACCCCATATAACCACTCCATATAACTCTTCCAATTACCACAAATAACTGCTCCCTATAAGTCCTCCAATTACTCCATATAAATATAACCGCTTCCTATAACTCCACCTATTACCCATATAACATCTCCCTATAACTCCCCACATTACCCCATATAACTGCTCCCTATAACTCCTCCTATTACCCCATATAACCATCCCTCTCACGCCTCTTTCTTTCCCTCTCTCCCAATCCCTCTATTTCTCCCTCTCTTCCTTTTCCCCTCTCACTCTTTCTACCTCTCCCTTTCCAACTCCTTTTCTCTCAGTTCTTTTATGCCTCGCTCTCACCCCCCCCCTTCTCTCTCCCTTCCCTCTCTGCCTCTGCTACCCTCCCTGTTTCTCCCTCTCATCCTCCTCCTCTCTCTCTCTCTCTCTCTCCTTCTCTCTTTCTCTTCCTCTCCCTCCCTCCTCTATTTCTACCTCTCATTCCTTCTCTTCTCTCCTATTTCTGTGTTCCTCTCCTCTCCCTCCCTCCTCTACCTCTCCTTCCTTCTATCCCTCCCCCTACTCTCTAGCTCTCTCTGTAGTCCTCTCACTCTCATCCCCCTCCCCATCTCCCTTATCTCTCCTCCGCCCCCTCTCCCCCCTCCCCTATCTCTCCTCTGCTCCCCTCTCCCCTATCTCTCCTCTGCTCCCACCCCTTCTCACTCTGTTCACCTCTCCCTGCTCTCACTCCCTCCCTCCCTGTCTTCTTACCTGCCTCTTCCCCCCCTCTCTGCCTCCCGGATCTGCCTATTGTTCCCAGTCACGTTATACTGGGTGAGGCGCAGGTGTGTGTGTGTGTGTGTGTGTGTGTGTGTGTGTGTATCAGTACCGTGTTAGCTGAGCTTTAATAATCAAAAATAAATAGACGATACTGTTCTGTGGCTAACGAAATACTCTCTCTATAGATATATATTATCTATATACATATAGTATATACACACATACACATATAAATACAATCTCTCTCCCTCTCTGTGTATATATATACTCTGCCTTGCAATGCTTTGCTGGTAGTGGAGTGGTTGATTTTACCCCCACCCAGACACTTGCAAGGGCAGGTTAGTGAGGGGAAGGAGGGTATCTGCCAGAACCCACATTCCTGTCTGGGGCAGGTAAGGGATGGTGGTGCCCCAGGGTGATTGAGAAAGAGGGAGGGGAGAGAGAGGTGGGAAGGGTGAGAGAGGGAGAGAGAGAGAGAAAGAGGGGGAGTTGGAGAGAGGAAGAGGGGGAGTTGGAGAGAGAAAGAGGGGGAGTTGGAGAGAGAAAGAGGAGAGAGAAAGAAAGGGAGAGAATGAGAGGGAAGAAGGGAGGGAGTAAGGGAGAGAGAAAGAGGAGAGAGGGATAGAGGGAGGGTGGAAAGCAGGGAGGGGGAGAGGGAGAGAGAAAGGGGAGAGGGAGAGAGAAAGGGGGGGAGAGGGAGGGAGAAAGAGGGGATAGGGATAGAGAAACAGAGGGAGGGAAGAAGGGAGGGGGAGAGGGAGAAAGAGGGAGGGAAGAAGGGAGAGGGAAAGAGAGGGAGGGGGGTAGGGAGAGAGAAAGAGAGGGAGGGGGATAGGGAGAGAGAAAGAGAGGGAGGGGGAGAGAGAAAAAGAGAGAGAGGGGGAGAGAAAGACGGAGGGGGAGTTGGCGAGAGAAAAAGGGGGAGAGGGAAAGAAAGGGAGAGCGAGAAAGAGAAGGAAGGGGTGAGGGAGGGGAGAGAAAGAGAGCGAGGGGGAGAGAGAAAGAGAGGGAGATACATTGACTTGCCCAATGCCACAGGGAGGTGACAGGATATGAACTAGACTCTCCCACTTCAAAGGATGGGTCATAGCTTTCAGAATTATAAACAACTTATACTGAGCCTCTGTACAGCCTGCATACACCCACACACACCTATACACACACCCAGCTATATACACATACACCTATACACACACACCTACACACGCGCACACACCTACACCTATACACACACCTACATATATATACATACACACACTTATACACACATATACATACATACACCTATACACACCCAGCCATATACACACACCTATACACACACCCAGCTATATACACATACACCTATACACACACACCTACACACGCGCACACACCTACACCTATACACACACCTACATATATATACATACACACACTTATACACACATATACATACATACACCTATACACACCCAGCCATATACACACACCTATACACACAACGCTATACACACACACACACACACACACCTACATATATACACACACCTATACACCTATACACACATACACCCAGCTATATACACACACCTATACACACATACACACACACACACCTATACACACACACCTACAAACACCTACAGCTATATACACCCCTACATATATATATATATATATATATTTATATACACACACACCTATACACACATACACCTATACAAACACACCTACACCTATACACACACACCTACACATGCACACACCTACACTTATACACACACCTACATATATATATATATATACAGTGGTTGACAAATCACCAAAAAATCTACTCGCCACACAAAAAAATCTACTCGCCACCTAGTACCAAACATGTGCTGCTTGGGCCAATATTTACTCGCCCGGGGGTTAAATCCACTCGCCCGGGGCGAGCAAATGTATAGGTTTGTCGAACACTGTATATATACATACACGCACACACCAATACACACTTATACACATATACATACATACACCTATACACAGACCCAGCTATACACACACCGCTATATACACACACACCTATACACACATCTGTACACCCACACCTATACAAACACCTACATATATACACACACACACCTATACACATATACACACATACACCTATACACACACCCAGCTATATTCACACCTATACACACACACACACACACACACACACACACACACACACACACACACACATGAAAAAACACAGACACAGAAACACAACAGGCAGAGAGATGAGTAAGAGAGAGGAGAGAGAGAGAGGAGAGAAGAGAGGTAGAGAGGAGGAGATGAGAGAGAGAGAGAGGAGAGGAGTAGACGAGAGAGAGAGAGAGACATCACACACAAAACACCGAGACAGCGAGACACCAGAACCGGACACACCACCCAGTCGAGAACACAGACACACAAACAAAGACCACAAAAACACCACCTACCACGATAATGTACACAAAACAGCGAAAGACATAGGAGGATAGAGGAGATAGATGATTAGTATTATGTCTATATAGTATATTTATAGCATCACACAATGATATAGCACACACACCACACACACACGCACCACAACACACACACACACACACACACACACACACACACACACACACACACACACAGCTATACCCAGCTAGTATACACATGCACACACACAGCTTATACACACACAGCTATACACACACAGCTATACACCCACACACCAGCTATACACACATACACACACACACACACACACACACACCGATACACAAAACACACTACACATGCAGCCGACATCACATAGATATTATGATACATACGTATGCACACACACACACACACACCTATGCATACACCCAGCTATATACACATGCACACCTATGCATTCACACCCACAGCTATACACCCAACATACAGCTATACAGGTGGACAGACACGCACACACACAGCTATACACACACAGACCTATCATACACCACAACATATACAGCTTATATAACCGCACACCAGGCTATACCACAACAAGTAACACACAGCGCTATGCACACCATATACCACGAAACAAGTTCATAGCCACCAGTAGCCACACCAAAACACTCAGTTATATACATACAGCTATATATACACACACACACACACACACACACACACACACACACACACACACACAGCTATAAACAGACAAACAGAGTGTGTATATATATATATATATACCTGTGTGTACGTATGCATGATATATGTACATGAATGGTTGTGTATACCGCTGTGTGCACAGGGTGCGTCTCTCTCAGGGTGTGTCTCTCCAGGAAGGATTTTAGGTTATAGGTCCTGGGAACGGAGCCATTCAAATACTGCATACACAATCTTCATTACCCAGCTCCGACAGCACCCAGAATCCATTCACTGTCCTGCAGAGCTTACCATCTAATTAATAAACGTGACACATCAGACACCAACCACATATCTCCTGCATGACCTGAGTGTGTGTCACTGAACCTCCATGCATTGTCCTATCTGTTTATTCACCGGTCCTTTCTGATTCTTATCTCTTCTCTCTGCATCCCAGATCTTTAAATCGCCATTACACCCGGGCTCATAACGGGACGTTATCTAAAACAGGAAAGGGCGTGATGTTCCCTGAGGTTAACGTGTATCCTCAAAGCTAATTATATGCAAAAACAGCGTCCCATCTACATCTCATTAGCCTAGCGTTACCGTTACCTTATTGTAGCATAATGGTGGGTTATCTTCCAATAAGGTGATGGTAAGTATGTCTTAGTGTTACCCCCCATCCAGACCCTGGTATAGGTGTTACACTCAAGTTCAGAAGGAGAGGAGAGAGACATAATGCCGGAAATAACGTTAATTAATCATACCTAACTGTGGTGTTACTCCCATCCAGACCCTACAAAAGCCCTACTACAGTGTCTGGGGGTAACAGCAAGTTTAGGTATGACCTAACCAACATAACGTTCAGTTCCCGTGTTAACTTTATGGGACTTAAGTGGATATGTAACGTTATGCTAACACCTCATTTGCATATTATTATCACTAACAGCCATTGTAGTTAATGCCATGTTCTTTACGGGAGAAAACACGGCTTCACGTTAGTATCCTTTGACGATACGAGGTTAGTGTGGACGTAATGTTCAGGTAGGTTACTGCCAGGCCAAGAGACAATGGAGGTTGGTGGATCTGGGCCACGGGTTATCTTGGTGTTACGCTGTGCTCACCACGGACAAGGAGGGATCCCGAAACTGAGGTGAGATGGGTAACAAACTGCACCCACAGCTACGGGGACACGCCTGGAAAGTGGAAAATAGGCGTCTGGAACCGTCTGGGAGTATAAGATAAAGTAAGATACTCGCCAGACGAGAAGGGAGGTTCCAGAAGATAGGTTGTACCGAGAGCCTGGGGTCCAGAGCCGGGAGGTAGGTCGGAATCCGCAAACCGAGGTAAAGAGGTCGGGGTGTCCAGGAGGTCAGGATACAAACCAAGGGTAGAAGACCAGAGCGGATCCACGGCCAGGCCGGTTCGGTACGCAAGGGATCACTGAGGAGACAAAGAGACAGGAACTGAGGCAGGCACGACCATGGTTAACACAGGACATACAAAGCTATGCTCAGCCAAAGAATGAATGGCTGAGCAAGGTATAAGTAGGAGGAAGGACCAATAGGGAGAGGGGGAGTAACGAGGGAGCGGCCCCAGGGAAGATAGGGATTGGTAGGGAGACTTACCACAGCTGTGTCAGATGTGCAGTTTGTGAGCGGTGCACGCGCATCAGGCGTGTGCGCCACGCGGGAGAGACGCGCGCGGCCTCAGCTGGGGGCGGGAACTCCCCCCAAGGGCGGACGCAAAGGTTTCCTGCCATGCGTGCGCATGCGCGAAGTCAGCAGCCGCCGCGGGAAGCGGAGGAGAGGGGAGATCCCGCCCGCGGCGGCGTGAAGGCACAGCAGGAGCGGCGGTGAGCACAGTCGCGGGGGAAACCCCTCTAGAGGGAGGTATTCCCCCGGACCTCACACCGCGGCGGCGTGGAGGCACAGCAGGAGCGGCGGTGAGTACCGTCGCGGGGGGAACCCCTTTAGAGGGAGGTATTCCCCCGGACCTCACACTTAGATCTGTGTTAAACGTTTGTTGATCAGATTCACTTGACCTGACAAAGAGGACCTCTCTAAATCCTGTCCTACATTATCAATGGTTACTCCAAATGAGAAAGATAACACCTAATACTGAAGCATTATCCATCATTATGAACAGCTTCATCACCATTTTCATCATCATTTTCATCCCTTGTCGATCTACTTCTGCATGAAGGACTACCCAATGATCTCCCAGGTACTGCGGTTACAGTGTCTCTTATCCATGTTGCTCTAAAGCATTTTCTGGTTTCATCCTCCCCTCATACTTTTGGTCTTGGTCTTTTAATCTCTCTTGGAATCCAGTGGAGTGCCATCTTTGTCCAACGATGGCCATTTCTTCATGCGATGTGTCCGGCCCACCGCCATTTTAATCTCTTCACCCTTGTGATGATGTCAGACTTTTGTTTGGTTTGGAACCCCTTCATTCTTACATCCCTCCATACTTCTTTGAGTTGTCTGAAGTACTAATACATATATTCTAAGTTGACCTATTTATGGATATGAGAATTAGGGCCGGATACTGTATTTTTATGACGTGCTGAGAACCTTCCCTGCTCCGTTGGTTTAGGCGTTAGGCTGCTGGCGCTGGTGCAAGCCAGCGAAGTCCGACCAATCAGAATCCGGCTTCATAAGAGTGCATGTTCTGCTGATAAGATAGAGCAATGCTTTTTATTCAGGTCTTATCTGAATCAATACTGGGGAAATATGTACAGAGAACTGGGAGACTGGTATTGGGTTTAATCTGTCTGTGTTACTGTGTCACCCTGCGGGGGAGGGACAGACTCCATGTCCCATAGCTCCCCTCTGTCTGTGTCACTGTGTCACCCTGCGGGGGAGGGACAAACTCCATGTCACATAGCTCCCCTCTGTCTGTGTTACTGTGTCACCCTGCGGGGGAGGGACAAACTCCATGTCACATAGCTCCCCTCTGTCTGTGTCACTGTGTCACCCTGTGGGGGGAAGGGACAGACTCCATGTCACATATCTCCCCTCTGTCTGTGTCACTCTGCGGGGGGATGAACAGACTCCATGTCCCATTGCTCCCCTCTTTCTGTGTCACTATGTCACCCTGCGGGGGGGGGGACAGACTCCATGTCACATTGCTCCCCTCTGTCTGTGTCACTGTGTCACCCTGTGGGGGGAAGGGACAGACTCCATGTCCCATAGCTCCTTTCTGTCTGTGTCACCCTGTGTGGGGAAGGGACAGACTCCATGCCACAAAACTCCTTTCTGTGTCACCCTACAGGGGGGGGATGGGGACGATGACACACAGACTCCATGTCCTATATGATCCCCCCTGTCTGTCAATGTTCCCCTCTGTCTGTGTCACTGTGTCACCCTGCGGGGGGAGGGACAGACTCCATGTCCCATATGTTCCCCTCTGTCTGTGTCACTGTGTCACCCTGCGGGGGGAGGGACAGACTCCATGTCCCATATGTTCCCCTCTGTGTCATCGTGTCACCCTGCGGGGGGAGGGACAGACTCCATGTCCCATATGTTCCCTTTCCCTGTGTCACTCGGTACCGTAGGGCCCTCTGGCAGGGAAGTGGTTAACGCCCCAAATACCTGGTGGGCGGGAGGGATTGGTGCTCTGTAGCAGCTCGCCTGCCTCGCCCTGTGTCTGAGCTTGCAGAGAAATGTTAGCCAGGGCTGGTCAGCACATGTCTACCTACGGTCACAACCCCCTTCCCCCCACGGGCCTCCACGCCCACTTTAATCCCTCCCCCCGGGGGTATGAGCAGCATTCAGCAAAATGGGATCATGGTAAGAGACACTCATTCTTATAGATACTCAGCACCATTATACCGCGCAATGTGTTCATCATTATCAAACGCAGTGTGTTAATTACCAGTGTGTAGAACAGGGGTAGCCAACTCCAGTCCTCAAGGGCTACCAACAGGTCAGGTTTTCATGATGGAGTCACCTGTGCTGAAGCAGGGATATCCTGAAAACCTAATGTTGGTAGTTCATGAGGACTGAAATAGGCTTCCCCTGGTATAGAGACTCGCATCATTATACAGAGCAGCGTGTTCATTATCAGTGTATAGAGACTCAGCATCATTATACAGCGCAGCGTGTTCATTATCAGTGTATAAATACTCAATATCACTGAGCTGCTAGAATAATTTCACTTTGTCCTAACAGTATCCGCTCATCTCCTCCTTAAATCCCTCTCCTGGCTTCCCATCAAATTCCAGATCCCCCACAAAGCTCTCCTGCTTACCTTCAATGCTCCACTCATCTGCTCCTCCCTGCATATCAGCTGATCTCTCGCTCGTCTCCTTTCCACCTCTGCAGCTCTCGCCTTAAACCTTTTTCCTGGCTGCCCCTTACCTGTGGGACTCCCTCACACACAGTATATGCCGAGCACCTTCTCTCCCCAACCATAATACCAACCTTAAAACTTCCCTCTTAAATCAAACATCCCAATAGCCTGCACTCATGGCCACTGTCCCACCCATAGTCACTCCTACCACCCATTGTGGCCACGCACTGCCATCTACAACACGTATTCCCTCACCCGCTGTCTCTGTACATCTCCCAGCATACCACTAAGGCCGAGTCCACGGTGTGGGAGACCACGCGGTGTCTGCACGGGGCGCGATCACGCTGCCTTAAGGCATTGATCGCAGCCAGACCGTTCGGGCGCGGGCAGAGGCAGGAGGGGGCGCGCATTGCGCAAGAAATCAATTGAAACCGATTTCTTGGGGCAACACGCAGGTCACGTGAGTGGTTCGCCCAATGAGAGCGAACCAGCTCCGTGACGCCCCTAGGAACACCCCCCCACGGCCAGGGAAAGCACCTGCTTTCCCACAGCCTCAGCACAGGCAAAGGCACCATGGCCCGGGCCTTAGATTGTAAGCTCTACGGGGCAGGGATTTCCTTTCCTATGGTCGGACTGTTGCACTTTACAGTATAGCATGTCCGGGATCAGTGTATACTCTGCATCATTATACAGCACGTCCATTATCAGTGTATACTCTGCGTCGTTACACAGCACGTCCATTATCAGTGTATACTCTGCGTCGTTATACAGCACGTCCATTATCAGTGTATACTCTGCGCGTTTATACCAGCACGGTCCATTATCAGTGTAACTCTGCGTCGTTAACCAGCCCGTCCATTATCGTGTATACTCTGCCGTTCCATAGCACGTCCTTATCAGTGTATACTCGCACTCGTTACACAGCACGTTTATCAGTGTATACTCTGCATCGTTACAAACACACAATAGCCACGTCCATTATCAGTGTATACTCTGCATCGTTACACAGCACGTCCTTATCAGTGTATACTCTGCATCGTTACAACAGCACGTCCATTATCTAGTGTATACTCTGCATCGTTAAACAGCACGTCCATTATCAGTGTACTCTGCAGTCGTTCTACAGCGACGTCCATTATCAGTGTATACTGCAGTGCGTCATTATACAGCACGTCCATGTATCAGTGTATACCTCTGGTATCCATCCATTACACCTGCGATTATGCAGTTACACATTGGAATGCTATATTGTGCTAGATCACCTCGGATTATGTAAGATTTGCGTGTTCCCGTTGTTTTTGCATGAATGAAATTTAACGACATTTCCTAATCTAACGAGTTTCCTGACGAAGCCTGTCAGACCATATTAAGTCTCAATGATCAGAGACAGTTCAACAGTCCTGGGATTATATGTAATGCAGGGTGATCACAGCAGATTACGGGGGACAGACTCACACAGTCCGGGGTTACCCCCATCTAATACCCTCTACAGCTTACATGGGAAATTGCGAACCCCAAGGAAATAAAACAGACAACCATTCTGAGAGGGGGAAAAAAAAAATATATATATGGATTTATTTTTTGTATACAGCAGAACATCTCATATACACAATAACCCTCGCGCAGAGTGAAGACGAAGGATGATGGTGAGGCCTTTACTATGCAAAAGGCCAGTAAAGGGTCGCGGAGGAAAGGTTGATGGTTGGGGGGGAGGGAAGGGGGGGTTAACAACAGGACCCGGCAGACATCATGTTTAGGATTTCTTACAAGCCTCCTTTTCCTGTTGGATTGCTGCAGGACAGAGAGAGAAGACAAAGAGTTAATTGCCCACCAGGAGAAGGAGGGGTGTTAAAGTGGGGTCAGTCCCACAGAGGAGCAAGGTGACGTGTTTTACAGGTAACGGGGCAGTCCCACTTGGGTAAAAAAAGGTGCTTTCCCCACATAGGGGCAAAGTGACCAACTATTAGATACACCTCACCTGCCCTGTGGGGTTGACCCTATAAGTAATATAGGAAGCCACACTGGACCCTGCAGTGAAGCATTTAAAATCCCAAATTAGAGCGTAACATCCCGGATTCCTGCGCCCTGACACCAGCCAGCTACCCCCCCCCCCACCCTCCCCCACAAATTGTTTATTACAGAAGTTTAAACAAAAAAAAATTAAACAATTCTTTCTGGCCAAAATTCCTGAGCATGAGGGAGGAAACAGAGATTAACCCCGCACACGCAGACTGCAATTCTGCGGGGTGACGCTGGATATTTTACAGACTGCGGTGTTTAAAATGAAGAGGGGACACTCTAATCCGCAGAGGTGAAAGCAGCGGCACTGCCCCCATGGAACTGGAATTAAAACCCCTGGGGCGCATAGTAAGGGGGGGCGGGGGGGGGGGGGGCTGTCTGGCTGCGTAAACATGTTCCTGTGCCACAGAGCTGGAACTGCAGAATAAAGGCGAGGGACAACCATGTGGCTAGAAGAAGAATCCTTTCACATCGAATATGTCCCTCCTCCATGCAGAGCCCCCCCTGCACCCCCCTCCCCCCCAACTCAGAGTCCAACAACCCAACACGGCAGAGCCCACACCCTCTCCTCCCCCCCATACCCTCCCCCCCCCCCCCCGCCACCCCTTTCCCCACCCCCACACACCTTCCCCCCCTCACACACCTTCCCCCCCCCCCCTCCACACCCCTCACCCTCACACTCTCTTGAGGGCAGGGTGTTTTTTTCTCCTCGTGTGGTTTTGCGGCAGTTTCCGGTGGTCAAAGTCCTCCACCTCGGACATGCGGGTTTATATCAGACATACCTGCGGGCGTAATACCGTTACTTACAGGTGGATCTGATTAAACGACGCAGAGCCGCTCTAAGCGCTTCCAGCCAACGACATACAAGCATTCCCGTTTCAAATTAGCCGTGCATTTAATACCAGCCGTGTGCCTTACTAATTACAAGAAAAAAAAAAAAAAAAAGCAGCCCGATTTAAGTGTGCCAACACATTACAAATCTGGTCCTGGCTGCTGGCAGGACGGCTCACAGCAGAAGGCGCAAACTAGGGCTACCTTATAGTTCCGGGCGCCAGCAGCGCGTCGCTGAAAAAAGCAACTGAGATGACTTCCCGCGATCAGGCCGTCGGCGCGTGCTATAAGCGCATGCGGCAATGCATTTGTTTTGACGCGACGTTGCGTCGCTGTCACTAGAAGCCTGCCCTAAGCTGCACTCTCTACATGGACAAGCATAGTCTGCCTAGGCATTGCACCTCCTCGGCAATTAACCCTTCCGCTGCCCGAGGGGACGACACCAGACCCCCAGGCAAAGGTTACGTGGAGAAGTTGCTTCTGCATCGCCCGCCTGCCCAGTGACTGCTGGTTTCATTTTGTAACCCTTCCTGTACCACATGGCAGGGAGATTAACCCCGGCAGATAAAGGGTTACTGGCAGTGGGCAGTGGAACTGTCCCCCCCATCCCTGCAGACTGTTGCGCCTGGGGGATGCTACCACGGCGGCAGAGCGTTGCGCCTGGGGAAGCTACAACAGCTGCAAGCGTTGAGCCTGTGGAGCTACCACCACGGCTGGCATCGTTGCGCCTGGGGAGCGTCCACGGCTGGAGAGCGTTGCGCCTGGGGAGCACCACGGCTGCAGAGCGTTGCGCCTGGGGGAGCTACCACGGCTGCAGAACGTTGCGCCTGGGGGAGCTGCCACGGCTGCAGAGCGTTGCGCCAGGGAAGCTGCCACGGCTGCCAGATGCGTTGCCCTGGGGGAGCTAACCACGGCTGTCCGAACGTTGCGCCTGGGGAGGCTACCACGGCTGCAAACGTTGCGCCTGGGGGCGCTGCACGGCTGCAGAGCTTTGCGCCTGGGGGGGCTACCACGGCTGAGAAGCGTTGCGCCTGAGGTACTTCTAACCACGGCTGCAGAGGCGTTTCGCCCTGGGGGACCTACGCACGGCTGCAGAGCGTTGCGCCAGGGGGGCTGCCACGGCTCAGAGCGTTGCGCCTGGGGGAGCTGCCACAGGCTGCAGAGCGTTGCGCCAGGGGGACTGCCACGCTGCAGAGCGTTGCGGCCTGGTGGGAGCTGCCACGCTGCAGAGCGTTGCGCCTGGGGAGATGCCAGCTGCAGAGCTTTCTCCAGATCACCATGTCCACTACAGATCTGAACCGATGTGGGGCATTGACAGGGCTGTATATGGCGCCTTGACCCACACCACCTATATACAGAGACGGCGGCATTACCTGGGGCAGTTGAGCCGTAATGCGCCTGGCACGTGTGCATGCAGATTATTAAAGGGCTGTTGGGATTAATGTAATATTCAATATACAAGTATTAATTAGTAAATTGTCTTATTCTTTCTTGGTTATTTTATTTATATACACACACCAATGCATACACTGCATTACACACCCCACGTGTGGCTGTCCCCTCTGTCAAGGGAAGGGTTAATTGGGGCAGCAGGGACAGGAATGGTATATAAGTTACAGTGCCCAGGTTGTGGGTAAAGAAGACCCAGTGACATGACCTAATACACCTTTGTGGCGAACGGGTCCAATCAGTGACCAGTAGGGTTCAGTGTGCCAATCAGCTGCAGGACACAGACAGGATAAACCTCACACAGGGCAGGCTAAACCCTCAGGGTAAGGGGAAACCCCACCCAGGGCAGGCTAAACCCTACAGGTTAAGGGGGAACCCCACCCTGGCAGGCTAAACCCTACAGAGCAAGGGGGAACCCCACCCTGGGCAGCTAAACCCTACAAGTCAAGGGGAACCCCACAGGGGCAGGCTAAACCCTACAGGTTAATGGGAACCCCAACCAGGGCAGCTAAAAACTACAGGGTAAGGGTGAACCCCAACCTAGCAGTGCTAAACCCTCAGGGTAAGGGTGAACCCCACCAGGGCAGGCTAAACCTACAGGGTAAGGGTGAACCCCAACCGGGCAGGGCTAAACCCTACAGGGTAAGGTGAACCCCAACCAGGGCAGGCTAAACCCTACAGGTGGGGGACCCCAACCAGGCAGGCTAACCCACAGTAGGGGACCGCACCACCCCCACCCAGGGCAGGCTGAACCCCACTAAGGGGAACCCCACCCTGGACAGGCTAAACACCGACAGAGTAGGGGAACCCCACCCCTGGGCAGGCAAAACCCTACAGGGTAAGGGGGCCCCCCCCGGGCAGGCTAAACCCTACAGGGTAAGGGGGAACCCCACCCATGCAGGCTAAACCCTACAGGTAAGGGGGAACCCCACCTGGGCAGGCTAAACCCTACAGAGCAAGGGTGAACCCACCCCCCCTGGCGAGCTAAACCCTACAGGGTAAGGGGACCCACCCTGGGCAGGCTAAACCCTACATCAAGGGTGAACCCCACCCTGGGCATGCTAAACCCTACAGAGCAAGGGTGAACCCACCCTGGGCAGGCTAAACCCTACAGATCAGGTGAACCCCACCCTGTGCAGCTAAACCCTACAGGTAAGGGGGAACCCCACCCTGGCAGGCTAAACCCTACAGGGAATGGGGAACCACCACCCTGGGCAGGCTAAACCCACAGGGTAAGGGGAACCCCACCCATGGCAGACTAACCCACAGAGTAAGGGGGAACCCCACCCTGGGCAGGCTAAACCCTACAGAGCAAGGGGAACCCACCCACCCTGGGCAGGTAAACCCGACAGAGCAAGGTGGAACCCCACCCTGGGCAGGCTAAACCCTACAGGTAAGGGGGAACCCCACCCTGGGCAGTTCTAAACCCACAGAGTAAGGGGGAACCACCCCAGGGCAGTCTAAACCCGACAAGTAAGGGGAACCCCACCCGGGCAGGCTAAACCCTACAGAGCAGGGGAACCCCACCCGGGCAGGCTAACCCTACAGGGTAAGGGTGAAACCCACCTGGTCAGGCTAAACCCACAGAGTAGGGGAACCCCCACCCAGGCAGGCTAACCCCTACAGGGTAAGGGGGAACCCCACCCAGGGCAAGGCTAAACCCTACAGGGTAAGGGGGACCCACCCAATGCACGGCTAAACCCTACAGGGTAATGGGGACCCCACCCAGGCAGGCTAAACCCCACAGTCAGGGGGACAAGACCCAGAGCATGTTAAAACCCTACAGAATAAGGCGGAACCCTACACAGCGCATGCTAAACCTACAGAATAAGGCGGAACCCTACACAGGGTATGCTAAACCCTATAGTCAGGGGGAACCCAACAAGGGCATGCTACACCCTACAGTCAGGGGGAACCCCAACAAGGGCATCTACACACACCCCTATAGTCCAGGGGAACCCACAAAGGGCATGCTACAATACACCTATAGTCAGGGGGAACCCCAACAAAGGGTATGCTACACCCTATAGTCAGGGGGAACCCCAACAAAGGCATGCTACGCCCTACTTGTACAAGAGTCAGGATAAACCCTACCCCAGGGCATGCTCACCCTACAAGAGACGCTTCAGCAGCACCCAGAACCGTGTCCCTCTTCTACTACCTGCTGCGATTAGTCCCACGTCCCTGCGACGCAGAAGATAGCAGTGTCAGCCCAGCCCTGCTGGCCCTCTCTTATACTGCCCAGAGACACGCCCCACTGGTGAGCAACAGGGACCAACCCCCGCAAGCCCCGCCTCCGAAGCCTTGTCTTCTGTGCTGGTTCCATGATGAGAAACTGGGCATGCCCAAAACTACAATCCCGCCGCGTGCACTGTGGCTCAACACTTATTTATGAGTGACACTCTGGGGTTTCTCTCTCTCTAACGTGGGTGAGCTCCTGACTGCAGATCATCAGGACAGGCTCAACAGTGTTTGGTTTTTAGCTAATGTAGGGTGATCTCCTGGCTGCAGATTATCAGGGAGGGTTAATATTAATTACTGTAGGATGATCTGATTAATATCCAGATATCCGGATATATGTCACCGAATTGTCAGATTTGGTGTGTGCTCATTGGCATGTCATTACCCAGAATCCCTGGCTGCACTGAGCACTGTATGCTTAAAGATAATGGGGAAGGGCAGGTTGCAGACCTGTCTGAGACATGTGAATGTGCTCTCAAGTGATACTTTTATTTGCTGTAATTAAAGTGCAAATGAGAAATAATTGTAGCATTAATTATTTTTTTTAATGCTCAGATGTCAGGATTTTGATGAGTGAGGCTGCTTCCATAATATAAGTGAGACTGAGAATTTCTTTTCAATGAGTTTAGAACAGGGGGTGGCGGTCAACCCTGAGGGGGGGGGGAGAATTTTTTGGGGGCGGGCGTGGTTGCAGAGGCCCCGCGCTGCTTCCCCAAAGCATTTAAATCAAATCCGACGGACGCTTGCCAGGTTTCCCTTACCTTGACTGAGAACGGCTTCGGAGACGCATCCCATGACAACCAGCATCAAATGAAGCCGCGGGTCACGTGACGTCACTGACCCCCACGGCTGTCATTTGGACATCTGAGACAAAGGTACGGGGGCGCTGAGCACATAGGGAGAGCAGAATGGGGGCGCAGGGCAAACGTTTGGCATACCCTATTAGACCCGACCCACATTATGGTTGGCCAGGTGTCCATATTGACCCAGACTGTCCTGATTGGTCACTGTCGCATAAAACATTAGCGGTCATACTGGACATGTATGGTATAAGCCGATTTACCTACTCTGCATAGGACCTATAGTGACCTCATCGGCTTGGGGGGCTGGTCGGGATTTCCCTCAGCAGGGAGAGAGCATGGTTGGTTTCTAGGGGGCTTGCAGCTTCCTCCATCCTGATTGCTGCTGCTGGGTAATATGTAGCCAATCAGGAGAAGTGTGTCATGAGCCTGAGGGTGGGGCCCAGGAAGGAGGAAATACAGCATGGAGCATGTGAGAGGGTGTGTTGTTGTGCGGTTGTGTGCGTGTGTGGTCTCGAGCTTGCCGGCACCTTTCATCACCATGTGTCCATATTTTTTAGATATAGCCACCTGGCAACCATAACTCCAATGTGTGACTGCCCCTCCCAATGTGGAGACAGCTGCCCCCTCCAATGTGTGAGACTTGCCCCTCCAATGTGTGAGACTGCCCCTCCAATGTGTGAGACTGCCCTCCAATGTGTGAGACGTCCCCCAAACAGAGAGAACTGAACTCCAAGGAGTGAATCACCGTCATTCCATGAGTGAGACTGCTCCACATGATATGACTGCCCTCCATGATGAATTGCTCAACTAAGTATGACTGCCCCCCGCGCATATGAAGTGAGACTGCCTATCCCATAATGGAGCTGCCCCCATGATAGACTGCTCGACGCAATGATGAACCTGCCTTCTCATTGTGAGTGAGACTGCCCCACCCCCCCCAACTATGTTGAGACTGCACTACCCCGTAGGGAACTGCTCTCCAACGGATAAACTGCTCGCCCAATGGAGTAAGAC
This sequence comes from Ascaphus truei, assembly GCA_036426205.1. Lineage (NCBI taxonomy): Eukaryota > Metazoa > Chordata > Amphibia > Anura > Ascaphidae > Ascaphus > Ascaphus truei. Next base: position 165,113 of record WSYH01000530.1, on the reverse strand, counting down.
TGCTCGGCCAATGGTGAACCTCCTCCTGTAGTGGACTGCCATAATGTAATATTGTATAAATTTTTACTTTATATAGTGTCAACCTATACGCAGTGCTTTACAAAATGACAATACAAGGTAAATACCTTACAACAAAACGGAGTAAGACAAAGCAAGTCAATGACAACATACTTGCACACTGGAGATCCTGCCCGCTAAGAGCTTACAATCTGGTGACTGACTGAGACTGCCTTAAAATGAGTGAGACTGTACTGGTCAGTGAATGAGACTTCGCTTCACAAAATTGTGTGGGACTTGCTTTCCTGTGAGTGATTCTTCTCTCCAATGAGTGAGGCTTTTCCTACACATACGTGTGAGACTGACCTCCAGGGACGTAAGAGTGCCCCTGTGAGTGAGGGCTGCCTCATGAGTTAAAGTGCCCGGTGAGTGAGGCTGCTCTCCAGTGAGTAAGATGTGCCCTGTTATTGAGTGCTACTCTCCAGTGGTAAGAGTGCCTCTGTGAGTGAGGCTGCTCCTCCAAAATTGGGACTAGCCCTCTAATGAGTGAAACTGCCACACAACCATGGATGAGACTGCCCTTTAGGAGTGAGACTGCTTCCCAGTAAGTGAGAGCCACCCGCTCAAATGATTGAGCTGCTTCTAATTAGTTTTACTACCCACTGAATAGACTAGCCTTCATAATGAGGTTAGGACTGCTATCCAATGAGCAGAATTGCCTCATAAATGAGTGAGACTCTTCCACTAAGGTGTGAGACCTGTACTCCAGTGAATTAGACGGCACCTGAGTGAGAGCCCCCTGAGTAGACTGGACCTCCAGTGGTTAGTACTCTCCTGTGAGTGGGTGCCCCCTTAAATTGGTTGAGACTGCATTCCAATGATTGAAGCTGCCCCTCTAATGTTTAGACTGTCCCTCTGAAATGAGACGTGCACACATTTCTTAGACTGCCCCCACTATGATTGATACTGCTCTATCAGTTGAGAACTGCCCTCCAGTGAGTGAGAGCACTACTCGTGACTGATCTATAATTAGTTTGACTAATTTATTAGTGAAGACTGGCCTTCCCATGTTAAACCGCTCTATAATGAGTGAGACTGCTCCCCAATAGGGATACTAGACCAATGAGTGGACTCACCCTCCGAATGTGACCTTCCCAATGGTTGAGACTAGCCTTCCAATGAGTGAGACTGCCTTCCAATGAGTGAGACTGCCTTCCAATGATTAGACTGCTTTCCACTGATGATACTGCCTTCCAATGGTGAGACTCGACCACAATGACAATACTCCCTCCGAATGAGTGGGACTGCCCATAATGAGGAGTCTGTCCCCAATGAGTGAGACCTGCCTTCACATGAGTGAGTGCTTTCCAATGAGTGGACTGCTCTCCAATGATGAGGGCTTCAATGAAGTGAGACTTGCTTTCCCAGAGTGAGACTGCTTTCCAATGAGTTGAACTGCCTTCCAATGAGTGACGGCTAGACCAACGAGTGACACCACCCTCCCGAAAATGAAGACCCCCCCCCCCCCCCTATTTGAGTTTACTACAAAAAAATGTAAGGTCCTTACTTGTCCCTTCCCTGCCGACTTGGGACATCCCTAATGGTGACCAGGACCAGTAACTTGCAGTACAGTCTCCCTCCTGTGTCAGCAGTGGGTCCTGCACTACAGGACAGTCCCATAAACATTGACCCCTTAACCAGGGTGTCAACTAAGGCCAGGCACCGCTGGCCGCTTCAGCCCCCCGAGCGCTTTGTCCGGCCTGCAGAAAAGGACGCAAGTTCCATCCAGGGGCGGCATTTCACAACATTGTTTGGGAGAGCCCGGCGTGGGGGAGGGGTCCGGCCCTGGCACCGATCGCTGTCACATACGCGTCTTGCCGCGCTTGACTGCAATGCAGCACTATTGTCGAAGCGCTTGCCCGGCCAATACTAGTGCTCCATCGTCATGACCCACGTGTCAGTGCTCTAATTTCTCTCGCTCTGCTTCTCCCCGCTCCACCATAATCAGGCTGGGGGGACACCGCTGTTGCAGTGTAAGGCTGGGCCATGGTATCCGGAGACTCGTTGCGGACTCGCCAGCACGCGAGCTAACAGGCTGCGCCATAAGCAGTGCTTAGCGTCCATGCGTCTTGCGGGCGCGCGCGAAATTGGATGGGGGGGCTCGCGTTGCTGTCCAGACATCATGTTGAAACTGATACTTGGCCGACAGGCTTGTCACTGTGATACGGTTCGCCCAACGAGGTGAACTCGAGCTCTGTGATGTCACTTGGCACCGCCACTATACATGCCCCGGAGGCGCACTACCACCCTTTGGGCCTAAAACTCACCCGGTGAAGTCATTTCCCGCGCGGCCACCTCCGCACTGCGAAGGCCACCATGGCCCATCCTAAGAAGAGATAAGGGGGGGGGGTGCTGGTGGTAAGAGGGAATGGGTAGGAAGGTGGGAAGGTGGGGGGCGTTAAAGGTTGGAGGTTGGGCGCGGGATGGATCAAAAGAATAAGTGGGGGTAAGAGAAAAGGTAAGGGTCATCCAGACTGAGTTGGAACGAGAGAATATATAGTTATAGTGTCTCTTAGTGAGGAATCAAGCTAGATATGTGGGGTTATTTACGAGATATTTGATTTTATGTGCTGAGAATGAAGCTTTCGCGATAAAGAGGGTTAAAGTTAGGGGGGGGGGGGGGTTTATGTACAAGGCGAAATCCCGATATGTTTTTATGTAAAGTAAAGCAGTGTGAGAAGAAGATCTCTTGGTGGGAGAAGCGGTGAGGATGTGAGCCGGTGGGGAGAATCTGGTGTGATGGGGGGTATCATTGGGGCAGATCAGGTGACATTGGACATGTGGGGGAGAATCTTGGAGGAGGGAGCATGTGGGGGGAAGCAGATGTGGGGAGGGGGCATAGGGAGAGAGACGCAGATGGGGAGGAGCCATGTGGGGGACAACATATGATGAGGGGAGCATGTTGGGATAAGCTGTTAGTAGGGATCAATGTGGGGGAGAAGCTGGTTGAGGAGGGGAGCATTTGAGGAGAGCTGGTGAATAGGGGAGCTGTGGGGAGAAGCAGGTGAGGAGGGGGAGCATGTGGGGGAAGAATCTGGTGAAGTATGGGAGCATGTGGGGGAGAAGCAGGTGATATGGGAGCATGTGAGGGATAGCTGGTGACGAGGGAGCATGTGGGGGAGAACTGGTGAGGAGGGGAGAAAGTGGGGAGAAACAGGCGAGGAACAGCACGTCCATTATCAGTGTATACTCTGCGTCGTTATACAGCACGTCCATTATCAGTGTATACTCTGCGTCGTTATACAGCACGTACTCTGCATCGTTATACAGCACGTCCATTATCAGTGTATACTCTGCGTCATTATACAGCACGTCCATTATCAGTGTATACTCGGCATCATTACACAATGCAGGTAGATATGTGCTAGATCACATCGGATTATGTAAGATTTGCTGTTCCCGTTGTTTTTGCAGAAGTGAAATTTAACGACATTTCCTAATCTAACGAGTTCCTGACGAAGCCTGTCAGACACATAGTATGTCTCAATGATCAGAGACAGTTCAGACAGTCCTGGGATTATATGTAATGCAGGGTGATCACAGCAGATTACGGGGGACAGACTCACACAGTCCGGGGTTACCCCATCTAATACCCGACTACAGCTTACATGGGACATTGCGAAACCCCAAGGAAATAAAAACAGACAACGCATTCTGAGAGGGGGAAAAAAAAAATATATATATGGATTTATTTTTTGTAGACAGCAGAACATCTCATATACACAATAAACCCTCCTGCAGAGTGAAGACGAAGGATGATGGTGAAGGCCTTTACTATGCAAAAGGCCAGTAAAGGGTCAGCGGAGGAAAGGTTGATGGTTGGGGGGGAGGGAAGGGGGGGTGAAACAACAGGACCGGCAGACATCATGTTTAGGATTTCTTACAAGCCTCCTTTTCCTGTTGGATTGCTGCAGGGACAGGAGAGAGAAGACAAAGAGTTAATGCCCACCAGGAGAAAGGAGGGGTGTTAAAGTGGGGTCAGTCCCACAGAGGAGCAAGGTGACGTGTTTTACAGGGTAACGGGGCAGTCCCACTTGGGTAAAAAAAAGGTGCTTTCCCCACATAGGGGCAAAGTGACCCAACTATTAGATACACCTCACCTGCCCTGTGGGGTTGACCCTATAAGTAATATAGGAAGCCACACTGGACACCTGCAGTGAAGCAGTTAAAATCCCAAATTAGAGCCGTAAACATCCCGGGATTCCTGCGCCCTGACACCAGCCAGCTACCCCCCCCCCCCCACCCTCCCCCACAAATTGTTTATTACAGAAGTTTAAACAAAAAAAAATTAAACAAATTCTGCCAAAATTCCTGAGCATGGAGGGGAGGGAAACAGAGATTAACCCCTGCACGGCAGACTGCAAATTCTGCGGGGTGAACGCTGGATAATTTTACAGACTGCGGTGTTTAAAATGAAGAGGGGACACTCTAATCCGCAGAGGTGAAAGCAGCGGCACTGCCCCCATGGGAACTGGAAATGTAAAACCCCTGGGGCGCAGAGTAAGGGGGGGCGGGGGGGGGGGGGCTGTCTGGCTGCGTAAACATTTCCTGTGCCACAGAGCTGGAACTGCAGAATAAAGGCGAGGGACAACCATGTGGCTAGAAGAAGAATCCTTTCACATCGAATATGTCCCTCCTCCATGCATAGAGCCCCCCTCTGCACCCCCCTCCCCCCCAACTCAGAGTCCAACAACCCCAACACGGCAGAGCCCACACCCTCTCCTCCCCCCCATACCTCTCTCCCCCCCCTCCCCCCCCCCCCCACCCCTTTTCCCCCCCCCCACACCCACCCCCCTCACACACCTTCCCCCCCCCCCTCCACACCCCTCACCCCTCACACTCTCTTGAGGGCAGGGTGTTTTTCTCCTCGTGTTGGTTTTGCGCAGTTTCCGGTGGTCAAAGTCCTCCACCTCGGACATGCTGGGTTTATTCAGACCTACCTGCGGGCGTAATACCGTTACTTACAGGTGGATCTGTAAACGACGCAGAGCCGCTCTAAGCGCTTCCAGCCAACGACATACAAGCATTCCCGTTTCAAATTAGCCGTCGCATTTAATACCAGCCGTGTGCCTTACTAATTACGAAGAAAAAAAAAAAAAAAAAGCAGCCCGATTTAAGTGTGCCACAGCATTAAAATCTGGTCCTGGCTGCTGGCAGGACAGGCTCACAGCAGAAAAGGCGCAAACTAGGGCTACGCTTATAGTTCCGGCGCCAGCAGCTGCGTCGCTGAAAAAAGCAACTGAGATGACTTCCCGCGATCAGGCCGTCGCGCGCTGCTATAAGCGCATGCGGCAATGCATTTGTTTTGACGCGACGTTGCGTCGCTGTCAACTAGAAGCCTGCCCTACAGCTGCACTCTCTACATGGACAACATAGTCTGCCTAGCATTGCACCTCCTCGGCAATTAACCCTTCCGCTGCCCGAGGGGACGACACCAGACCCCCAGGCAAAGGTTCGTGGAGAAGTTTGCTTCTGCATCGCCCGCCTGCCCAGTGACTGCTGGTTTCATTTTGTAACCCTTCCCTGTACCACATGGCAGGGAGATTAACCCCGGCAGATAAAGGGTTACTGGCAGTGGGCAGTGGAACTGTCCCCCCCTCCCTGCAGACTGTTGCGCCTGGGGGATGCTCCACGGCGCAGAGCGTTGCGCCTGGGGAAGCTACAACAGCTGCAGAGCGTTGAGCCTGTGGAGCACCACACGGCTGCGACGTTGCGCCTGGGGAGCGCCACGGCTGGAGAGCGTTGCGCCTGGGGGAGCGACCACGCTGCAGAGCGTTGCGCCTGGGGGAGCTACCACGGCTGCAGAACGTTGCGCCTGGGGGAGCTGCCACGGCTGCAGAGCGTTGCGCCAGGGAAGCTGCCACGGCTGCCAGATGCGTTGCCCTGGGGGAGCTAACCACGGCTGTCCGAACGTTGCGCCTGGGGAGGCTACCACGGCTGCAAACGTTGCGCCTGGGGGCGCTGCACGGCTGCAGAGCTTTGCGCCTGGGGGGGCTACCACGGCTGAGAAGCGTTGCGCCTGAGGTACTTCTAACCACGGCTGCAGAGGCGTTTCGCCCTGGGGGACCTACGCACGGCTGCAGAGCGTTGCGCCAGGGGGACTGCCACGGCTCAGAGCGTTGCGCCTGGGGGAGCTGCCACAGGCTGCAGAGCGTTGCGCCAGGGGGACTGCCACGCTGCAGAGCGTTGCGGCCTGGTGGGAGCTGCCACGCTGCAGAGCGTTGCGCCTGGGGAGATGCCAGCTGCAGAGCTTTCTCCAGATCACCATGTCCACTACAGATCTGAACCGATGTGGGGCATTGACAGGGCTGTATATGGCGCCTTGACCCACACCACCTATATACAGAGACGGCGGCATTACCTGGGGCAGTTGAGCCGTAATGCGCCTGGCACGTGTGCATGCAGATTATTAAAGGGCTGTTGGGATTAATGTAATATTCAATATACAAGTATTAATTAGTAAATTGTCTTATTCTTTCTTGGTTATTTTATTTATATACACACACCAATGCATACACTGCATTACACACCCCACGTGTGGCTGTCCCCTCTGTCAAGGGAAGGGTTAATTGGGGCAGCAGGGACAGGAATGGTATATAAGTTACAGTGCCCAGGTTGTGGGTAAAGAAGACCCAGTGACATGACCTAATACACCTTTGTGGCGAACGGGTCCAATCAGTGACCAGTAGGGTTCAGTGTGCCAATCAGCTGCAGGACACAGACAGGATAAACCTCACACAGGGCAGGCTAAACCCTCAGGGTAAGGGGAAACCCCACCCAGGGCAGGCTAAACCCTACAGGTTAAGGGGGAACCCCACCCTGGGCAGGCTAAACCCTACAGAGCAAGGGGGAACCCCACCCTGGGCAGCTAAACCCTACAAGTCAAGGGGAACCCCACAGGGGCAGGCTAAACCCTACAGGTAATGGGAACCCCAACCAGGGCAGCTAAAAACTACAGGGTAAGGGTGAACCCCAACCTAGCAGTGCTAAACCCTCAGGGTAAGGGTGAACCCCACCAGGGCAGGCTAAACCTACAGGGTAAGGGTGAACCCCAACCGGGCAGGGCTAAACCCTACAGGGTAAGGTGAACCCCAACCAGGGCAGGCTAAACCCTACAGGTTGGGGGACCCCAACCAGGCAGGCTAACCCACAGTAGGGGACCGCACCACCCCCACCCAGGGCAGGCTGAACCCCACTAAGGGGAACCCCACCCTGGACAGGCTAAACACCGACAGAGTAGGGGAACCCCACCCCTGGGCAGGCAAAACCCTACAGGGTAAGGGGGCCCCCCCCGGGCAGGCTAAACCCTACAGGGTAAGGGGGAACCCCACCCATGCAGTCTAAACCCTACAGGTAAGGGGGAACCCCACCTGGGCAGGCTAAACCCTACAGAGCAAGGGTGAACCCACCCCCCCTGGCGGCTAAACCCTACAGGGTAAGGGGACCCACCCTGGGCAGGCTAAACCCTACATCAAGGGTGAACCCCACCCTGGGCATGCTAAACCCTACAGAGCAAAGGGTGAACCCACCCTGGGCAGGCTAAACCCTACAGATCAGGTGAACCCCACCCTGTGCAGCTAAACCCTACAGGTAAGGGGGAACCCCACCCTGGCAGGCTAAACCCTACAGGGAATGGGGAACCACCACCCTGGGCAGGCTAAACCCACAGGGTAAGGGGAACCCCACCCATGGCAGACTAACCCACAGAGTAAGGGGGAACCCCACCCTGGGCAGGCTAAACCCTACAGAGCAAGGGGAACCCACCCACCCTGGGCAGGTAAACCCGACAGAGCAAGGTGGAACCCCACCCTGGGCAGGCTAAACCCTACAGGTAAGGGGGAACCCCACCTGGGCAGTGCTAAACCCACAGAGTAAGGGGGAACCACCCCCGGGCAGTCTAAACCCGACAAGTAAGGGGAACCCCACCCGGGCAGGCTAAACCCTACAGAGCAGGGGAACCCCACCCGGGCAGGCTAACCCTACAGGGTAAGGGTGAAACCCACCTGGTCAGGCTAAACCCACAGAGTAGGGGAACCCCCACCCAGGCAGGCTAACCCCTACAGGGTAAGGGGGAACCCCACCCAGGGCAAGGCTAAACCCTACAGGGTAAGGGGGACCCACCCAATGCAGGCTAAACCCTACAGGGTAATGGGGACCCCACCCAGGCAGGCTAAACCCCACAGTCAGGGGGACAAGACCCAGAGCATGTTAAAACCCTACAGAATAAGGCGGAACCCTACACAGCGCATGCTAAACCTACAGAATAAGGCGGAACCCTACACAGGGTATGCTAAACCCTATAGTCAGGGGGAACCCAACAAGGGCATGCTACACCCTACAGTCAGGGGGAACCCCAACAAGGGCATCTACACACACCCCTATAGTCCAGGGGAACCCACAAAGGGCATGCTACAATACACCTATAGTCAGGGGGAACCCCAACAAAGGGTATGCTACACCCTATAGTCAGGGGGAACCCCAACAAAGGCATGCTACGCCCTACTTGTACAAGAGTCAGGATAAACCCTACCCCAGGGCATGCTCACCCTACAAGAGACGCTTCAGCAGCACCCAGAACCGTGTCCCTCTTCTACTACCTGCTGCGATTAGTCCCACGTCCCTGCGACGCAGAAGATAGCAGTGTCAGCCCAACCCTGCTGGCCCTCTCTTATACTGCCCAGAGACACGCCCCACTGGTGAGCAACAGGGACCAACCCCCGCAAGCCCCGCCTCCGAAGCCTTGTCTTCTGTGCTGGTTCCATGATGAGAAACTGGGCATGCCCAAAACTACAATCCCGCCGCGTGCACTGTGGCTCAACACTTATTTATGAGTGACACTCTGGGGTTTCTCTCTCTCTAACGTGGGTGAGCTCCTGACTGCAGATCATCAGGACAGGCTCAACAGTGTTTGGTTTTTAGCTAATGTAGGGTGATCTCCTGGCTGCAGATTATCAGGGAGGGTTAATATTAATTACTGTAGGATGATCTGATTAATATCCAGATATCCCGGATATATGTCACCGAATTGTCAGATTTGGTGTGTGCTCATTGGCATGTCATTACCCAGAATCCCTGGCTGCACTGAGCACTGTATGCTTAAAGATAATGGGGAAGGGCAGGTTGCAGACCTGTCTGAGACATGTGAATGTGCTCTCAAGTGATACTTTTATTTGCTGTAATTAAAGTGCAAATGAGAAATAATTGTAGCATTAATTATTTTTTTTAATGCTCAGATGTCAGGATTTTGATGAGTGAGGCTGCTTCCATAATATAAGTGAGACTGAGAATTTCTTTTCAATGAGTTTAGAACAGGGGTGCTCAACTGGAGGGGGGGGGGAGATTTTTTGGGGGGGGCGTTTGCAGAGGCCCCGCGCCTTCCCCAAGGCTTTGTAAATCAAATTCCGACGGACGCCTTGTCCGGTTTTCCCTTACCTTGACTGAGACGGCTTCGGGAGACGCATCTCCATGACACACCAGCATCAAATGAGCCGCGGGTCACGTACGTCACTGACCCCCACGGCTGTCATTTGGACATCTGAACATGGTAAGGGGGCGCTGTAGCATAGGGGAGAGAACAGAAGGGGGCCAGGGCAAACAGTTTGGCATACCCTATGTTAGACCCCGAACCCCATTAGTGGTTGCCAGGTGTCCAGTATTGACCCAGACTGTCCTGAGTTGGTCACTGTCGCATAAAACATTAGCGGTCATACTGTACATGTAGTGTAACCGATGTTACCATACTCTGCTGGACCTTAGTGACCTCATCGGCTTGGGGGGCTGTGCGGGATTTCCCTCAGCAGGGAGAGAGCAGTGGTTGTTTTAGGGGGCTGTGCAGCTTCCTCCATCCTGTTGCTGCTGCTGGGTAATTTAGCCATCAGGAGAAGTTGTCAGAGCCTGAGGGTGGGCCGCAGGAAGGAGGAAATACAGCATGGAGCAGTGAGAGGGGTGTGTGTGTGCGGTGGTGTGCGTTTGTCTCGAGCTGTGCCGCACCTTTCATCACTGGTGTCCATATTTTTTAGATTAAGCCACCTGGCAACCATAACTCCAATGTGTGTCGGACTGCCCCTCCCAATGTGGAGACAGCTGCCCCCTCCAATGTGTGAGACTGCCCTCCAATGTGTGAGACTGCCCCTCCAATGTGATAGACTGCCCCTCCAATGTGTGAGACTGTCCCCAAACAGAGAGATACTGAACTCCAAGGAGGTGAACCGTACATTCCATGAGTGGACTGCTCCACAATGATAGACTGCCCTCCAAGATTGAATTGCTCAATAAGTATGACTGCCCCCCGCGCATAATGAAGTGAGACTGCCTATCCCATAAGGTGGAGACGCCCTCCCATATGATGAGACTGCTCGACGGCAATGATGAACCTGCTTCTCATGGTGAGTGAGACTGCCCCACCCCCCCTACACATATTTGAGACTGCACTACCCCGTTAGAGGATACTGCTCTCCAACTGATAACTGCTCGCCATGGATAAGACTGCTCGGCCAATGTGAACCTCCTCCTGTAGTGGACTGCCATAATGTAATTTGTATAATTTTATTTATATAGTGATCACCCTATAACGCAGTGCTTACAAATGACAATACAAGGTCAAATACCTTACAAACAGAACGGAGTAAGAGCAAAGCAAGTCAATGACACATCTTGCCACGGAGATCCTCCCGCTAAGAGCTTACAAATCTAGGTGACTGACTGAGGACGCCTTAGAATGAGGAGATGTACTGGTCGTGAATGAGACTTCGCTTCACAAAAGTTGGGACTTGCTTCCTGTGAGTGATTCTTGCTCTCCAATGAGTGAGGCTTTTCTACAATATGTGAGACTGACCTCCAGGGACGTAAGAGTGCCCCTGTAGTGAGGGCTGCTCTCAGTGAGTTAGAGTGCCCGGTGAGTGAGGCGCTCTCCAGTGAGTAAGAGTGCCCTGTATTGAGTGCTACTCTCCGTGAGTAAGATGCCTCTGTGAGTGAGGCGCTCCTCCAAGAATTGGGACTGCCCTCTAATAGTGAAACTGCTACACACCATGAATGAGACTGCCCTTTAGTGAGTGAACTGCTCCCAGTACGTGAGAGGCCACCCGCTCAATGATTGAGCTGCTCTAATTAGTTTTACTATACCCACTGAATAGACTGAGCCTTCATAATGAGGTCTGGACTGCTATCCAATGAGCAACGAAATTGCCTCATAATGAGTGAGACTCTCCACTAAAGGTGTGAGACCTGTACTTCCCAGTGAATTACGACGGCACCTGAGTGAAGCCCCCATGAGTGAGACTGACCTCCAGTGAGTTATACTGCTCCTGTGAGTGAGGCTGCCCCCTAAATTGGTGAGACTGCAATCCAATGATTGAAGCTGCCCTCTAATGTGTTAGACTGTCCTCTGAAATGAGACTGCACACATTTCTTAGACTGGCCCCCTGATGATTGAACTGCTCTATCAGTTGAGAACTGGCCCTCCAGTGAGTGATAGCACTACTCAGTGACTGATCTATAATTAGTTTGACTAATTTATTAGTGAGACTGCCTTCCATGTAATACCGCCTACTAATGAGTGGACTGCTCCCCAATGTAGGGAACTAGACCAAGAGTGGACCACCCTCCGAATGATGACCTGTCCCAATGCGTGAACTGCCTTCCAATGAGTGAGACTGCCTTCCAATGAGTGAGACTGCCTTCCAATGAGTTGAGACTGCTTTCCACTGATGATACTTGCCTTCCAATGGTGAGACTCGACCACAAGTGACAATACTCCTCCGAATGAGTGAGACGCCCATACAGGCGAGTCTGTCCCTAATGAGTGAGACTGCCTTCATGAGTGAGTGCTTTCCAATGAGTGGGCTGCTCTCCAATGATGAGGGCTTCAATGAGTGAGACTAGCTTTCCCACTGAGTGAGACTGCTTTCCAATGAGTGATACTGCCTTCCAATGAGTGCGGCTAGACCAACGAGTGACACACCCTCCGAAAAGTGAGACCCCCCCCCCCCCATTGAGTTTACTACAAAAAATGTAAGTCCTGTACTTGCCCTTCCTGCGACTTGGGGACATCCCAGATGGTGACAGAGCAAGTAACTTGCACGTACAGTCTCCCTCCTGTGTCACAGTGTGGTCATGCAACTACAGGACAGTCCCAATAAACATTGGACCCCTTAACCAGGGTGTCAACTAAGGCCAGGCACCGCTGGCCGCTTCAGCCCCCCGAGCGCTTTGTCCGGCCTGCAGAAAAGGACGCAAGTTCCATCCAGGGGCGGCATTTCACAACATTGTTTGGGAGAGCCCGGCGTGGGGGAGGGGTCCGGCCCTGGCACCGATCGCTGTCACATACGCGTCTTGCCGCGCTTGACTGCAATGCAGCACTATTGTCGAAGCGCTTGCCCGGCCAATACTAGTGCTCCATCGTCATGACCCACGTGTCAGTGCTCTAATTTCTCTCGCTCTGCTTCTCCCCGCTCCACCATAATCAGGCTGGGGGGACACCGCTGTTGCAGTGTAAGGCTGGGCCATGGTATCCGGAGACTCGTTGCGGACTCGCCAGCACGCGAGCTAACAGGCTGCGCCATAAGCAGTGCTTAGCGTCCATGCGTCTTGCGGGCGCGCGCGAAATTGGATGGGGGGGCTCGCGTTGCTGTCCAGACATCATGTTGAAACTGATACTTGGCCGACAGGCTTGTCACTGTGATACGGTTCGCCCAACGAGGTGAACTCGAGCTCTGTGATGTCACTTGGCACCGCCACTATACATGCCCCGGAGGCGCACTACCACCCTTTGGGCCTAAAACTCACCCGGTGAAGTCATTTCCCGCGCGGCCACCTCCGCACTGCGAAGGCCACCATGGCCCATCCTAAGAAGAGATAAGGGGGGGGGGTGCTGGTGGTAAGAGGGAATGGGTAGGAAGGTGGGAAGGTGGGGGGCGTTAAAGGTTGGAGGTTGGGCGCGGGATGGATCAAAAGAATAAGTGGGGGTAAGAGAAAAGGTAAGGGTCATCCAGACTGAGTTGGAACGAGAGAATATATAGTTATAGTGTCTCTTAGTGAGGAATCAAGCTAGATATGTGGGGTTATTTACGAGATATTTGATTTTATGTGCTGAGAATGAAGCTTTCGCGATAAAGAGGGTTAAAGTTAGGGGGGGGGGGGGGTTTATGTACAAGGCGAAATCCCGATATGTTTTTATGTAAAGTAAAGCAGTGTGAGAAGAAGATCTCTTGGTGGGAGAAGCGGTGAGGATGTGAGCCGGTGGGGAGAATCTGGTGTGATGGGGGGTATCATTGGGGCAGATCAGGTGACATTGGACATGTGGGGGAGAATCTTGGAGGAGGGAGCATGTGGGGGGAAGCAGATGTGGGGAGGGGGCATAGGGAGAGAGACGCAGATGGGGAGGAGCCATGTGGGGGACAACATATGATGAGGGGAGCATGTTGGGATAAGCTGTTAGTAGGGATCAATGTGGGGGAGAAGCTGGTTGAGGAGGGGAGCATTTGAGGAGAGCTGGTGAATAGGGGAGCTGTGGGGAGAAGCAGGTGAGGAGGGGGAGCATGTGGGGGAAGAATCTGGTGAAGTATGGGAGCATGTGGGGGAGAAGCAGGTGATATGGGAGCATGTGAGGGATAGCTGGTGACGAGGGAGCATGTGGGGGAGAACTGGTGAGGAGGGGAGAAAGTGGGGAGAAACAGGCGAGGACTCCATGTCCCAATGGTTCCCCTCTGTGTCATCGTGTCACCCTCGGGGGGAGGGACAGACCTCCGTGCCCATATGTTCCCTTTCCCTGTTCACTCGGTACCGTAGGCCCCTGGCAGGGAAGTGGTTAACGCCCCAAATACCTGGTGGGCGAGGGATTGGTGCTCTGTAGCAGCTCGCCTGCCTCGCCCTGTGTCTGAGCTGCAGAGAAATTTAGCCAGGCTGGTCACACTGTCTACCTACGGTCCACAACCCCCTTCCCTCCCCACGGCCTCCACGCCCCTTTATCCCTCCCCCCGGGGGTATGAGCATCATTCAGCAAAATGGGATCATGGTAGAGACACTCATTCTTATAGATCTCAGCACCATTATAACCGCGCAATGTGTTCATCATTATCAAACGCAGTGTGTTAATTACCAGTGTGTAAGAACAGGGGTAGCCAACTCCAGTCCTCAAGGGCTACCAACAGAGTCAGGTTTTCATGATGGAGTCCCCTGTGCTGAAGCAGGGATATCCTGAAAACCTAATGTGGTAGTTCATGAGGACTGAAATAGGCCTTCCCCTGGTATAGAGACTCGCATCAATTATACAGAGCAGCGTGTTCATTATCATTGTAATAGAGACTCAGCTCATTATACAGCCAGCGTGTTCATTATCAGTGTATAATACTCAATCTCACTGAGCTGCTAGAATAATTTTCACTTTGTCCTAACGTATCCGCTCATCTCCTCCTGAAATCCCTCTCCTGGCTTCCCATCAAATTCCAGATCCCCCACAAAGCTCTCTGCTTACCTTCAATGCTCCACTCATCTGCTCCTCCCTGCATATCAGCTGATCTCTCGCTCGTCTCCTTCCACTCACTCGCTAGCTCTCGCCTTAAACCTTTTTCCTGGCTGCCCCTTACCATGTGGACTCCCTCCCACAGCAATATTCGAGCACCTTCTCTCCCCAACATAATACCAACCTTAAAACTTCCCCTCTTAAATCAAACATCCCAATACCTCACTCATGCCACTGTCCCACCCATAGTCACTCCTACCACCCATTGTGGCCACCACTGCTCTACAACACGTATTCCCCTCACCCGCGGGTCTCTGTACATCTCCCGATACCCACTAAGGCCGAGTCCACGGTGTGGGAGACCACGCGGTGTCTGCACGGGCGCGATCACGCTGCCTTAAGGCTTGATCGCAGCCAGCCGTTCGGGGCGCCGGGCGAGCAGAAGTGGCGCCATTCGCAATAACAATTGAAACCGATTTCTTGGGCAACCGCAGGTCCCGTGAGTGGTTCCCCAATGAGAGCGAACACTCCGTGACTCCCCTAGAACACCCCCCCCACGGCCAGGAACACCTGCTTTCCCACAGCCTCAGCACAGGCAAAGGCAACCATGGCCCGGGCCTTAGATGGTAAGCTCTACGGGGCAGGGTTTTCCTTTCCTATGGTCACGGTTGCACTTTACAGTATAGCATGTCCGGGATCAGTTGTATACTACTGCATCATTATACAGCACTCATTTCAGTGTATACTCTTCGTCGTTACACACACTCCATTATCAGTGTACTCGCGTCGTTAACAGCCTCATTATCAGTTTCTCTGCTCGTATACGCACGTCCATTATCATGTATACTCTGCACTCGTTAACAAGCAACGTCCTTATCAGTGTATACTCGCATCGTTACAACAGCACGTCCATTATCAGTGTATACTCTGCAATCGTACACAGACAAACGTCCATATCATAGTGTATACTCTGCATCGTTACACAGCACGTCCATTATCAGTGTATACTCTGCAATCGTTAGACTATCAGCACACGGTCCATTATCAGTGTATACTCTGCAGCGTTACACAGCACGTCCATTATCAGTGTTACTCTGCATCGTTAACAGCACGTCCATTATCAGTGTATACTCGATCGTATAAACACTCCATGTATCAGTGTATACTCTGCCGGCATTATACTCACGTCCATTATCAGTGTATACTCGGCCTCTTACAATGCAGGTAGATATGTGCTAGATCACATCGGATTATGTAAGATTGCTGTTCCCGTTGTTTTTGCAGAATGAATTTAACGACATTTCCTATCTCACGAGTTCCTGACGAAGCCTGTCAGACACATAGTTGTCTCAATGATCAGAGACAGTTCAGTACAGTCCTGGGATTATATTAATGCGGAGGGTGATCACAGCAGTTACGGGGGACAGACTCACACAGTCCGGGGTTACCCCATCTAATACCCCTACAGCTTACATGGGACATTGCAAACCCCAAGGAAATAAAAACAACAAAGCATTCTGAGAGGGGGAAAAAAAAATATATATATGGATTTATTTTTTGTAGACAGCAGAACATCTCATATACACATAAACCCTCGTGCAGAGTGAAGACGAAGGATGATGGTGAAGGCCTTTACTATGCAAAAGGCCAGTAAAGGGTCAGCGGAGAAAGGTTGATGGTGTGGGGGGAGGGAAGGGGGGGTTAAACAACCAGGACCCGGCCAGACATCATGTTTAGGATTTCTTACAAGCCTCCTTTTCCTGTTGGATCTGCAGGGACAGAAGAGAAGACAAAGAGTTAATGCCCACCAGGAGAAGGAGGGGTGTTAAAGTGGGGTCAGTCCCACAGAGGAGCAAGGTGACGTGTTTTACAGGGTAACGGGGCAGTCCCACTTGGGTAAAAAAAGGTGCTTTTCCCCACATAGGGGCAAAGTGACCAACTATTAGATCCACCTCACCTGCCCTGTGGGGTGTGACCCTATAAGTAATATAGGAAGACCACACGGACCCTGCAGTGAAGCAGTTAAAATCCCAAATTAGAGCCTAAACATCCCGGATTCCGCGCCCGACCCAGCCAGCTAACCACCCCCCCCCCCCCCTCCCCCACACAATTGTTTATTACAGAAGTTTAAACAAAAAAAATAAACAAATTCTTCGGCAAAATTCTGAGCATGAGAGGGGAGGGAAACAAGATTAACCCCCTGCACCGGCAGACTGCAAATTCTGCGGGGTGAACGCTGGATAATTTTACACTCTGCGGTGTTTAAAAATGAAGAGGGACACTCTAATCCGCAGGAAGTGAAAGCAGCGGCACTGCCCCCATGGGAACTGGAAATTAAAAACCCCTGGGGCGCAAGTAAGGGGGGCGGGGGGGGGGGGGGGCTGTCTGGCTGCGTAAACATGTTCCTGGGCCACAGAGCGTGGAACTGCAGAATAAAGGGACGAAGGGACAACCATGTGGCTAGAGAAGAATCCTTCACATCGAAATTGTCCCTCCTCCATGCAGAGCCCCCACTGCGCACCCCCTCCCCCCCAACTCAAGTCCACAACCCCAACACGGCAGAGCCCACACCCTCTCCTCCCCCCCATATCCTCTCTCTCCCCCCCCCCCCCACAGAGCTCCCCCCCCCCCACTCACACCTTTCACACCAACCCCCCTCACACACCTTCCCGCTCTGGCCACAAAACGCATCCTCCGCCCCACAAGCTCTGCCCCCAGGTTGAACAAAGAGAGTATTTCACCCCCCCCCCCCCCCTCCACACCCCTCACTCACTCTCTTTGGAGGGCAGGGTGTTTTTCTCCTCCGTGTTGGTTTTGCGCAGTTTCCGGTGGTCAAAGTCCTCCACCTCGGACATGCTGGGTTTATCAGACATACCTGCGGGGCGTAATACTCGTTACTTACAGCGTGGATCTGTATAAAAACGACGCAGAGCCGCTCTAAGCGCTTCCAGCCAACGACATACAGCATTCCCGTTTCAAATTAGCCGTGCCAATTTAATACCAGCCGTGTGCCTTACTAATTAACGAAGAAAAAAAAAAAAAAAGCAGCCCGATTTAAGTGTGGCCAACAGCATTAAAAATCTGGTCCTGGCTGCTGGCAGGACAGGCTCACAGCAGAAGGCGCAAACTAGGGCTACGCTTATAGTTCCGGCGCCAGCAGGCTGCGGTCGCTGAAAAAAAGCAAACTGAGATGACTTCCCGCGATCAGGCCGTCGCGCGCGCTATAAGCGCATGCGGCAATGCATTTGTTTTGACGCGACGTTGCGTCGCTGTCACTAGAAGCGCTGCCCTAAAGCTGCACTCTCTACATGGGACAAGCATAGTCTGCAGAGCATTGCACCTCCCTCGGCAATTAACCCTTCCGCTGCCCGAGGGGACGGACATCCAGACCCCCAGGCAAAGGTTACGTGGGAGAAGTTGCTTCTGCATCGCCCGCCTGCCCAGTGACTGGCTGGTTTCATTTTGTAACCCTTCCCTGTACCACATGGCAGGGAGATTAACCCCGGCAGATAAAGGGTTACTGGCAGTGGGCGAGTGGAACGTCCCCCCCTCCCTGCAGACTGTTGCGCCTGGGGGAGCTACCACGGCGGCAGAGCGTTGCGCCTGGGGAAGCTACAACAGCTGCAGAGCGTTGAGCCTGGGGGAGCTACCACGGCTGCAGAGCGTTGCGCCTGGGGGAGCTGCCACGGCTGCAGAGCGTTGCGCCTGGGGGAGCTGCCACGGCTGCAGAGCGTTGCGCCAGGGGAAGCTGCCACGGCTGCAGAGCGTTGCGCCTGGGGGAGCTACCACGGCTGCAGAACGTTGCGCCTGGGGGAGCTGCCACGGCTGCAGAGCGTTGCGCCACCCCAAATCCATTCACTGTCCTGCGACTTAACCATCTATTAATAAACTGACAACACAGACCCAACCACATATCTCCTGCATGACCTGAGTGTGTGTCACTGAACCTCCCATGCATTGTCCTATCTGTTATCACCGTCCCCCTTTTGATTCTAACTCTCTTCTCTCTGCATCCCAGGATCGTTAATATCCGCCATTACACCTCAACCGGGGCCATAAGGGCGTTATCTAAAACAGGAAAGGGGTGTGATGTTTCCCTGAGGTACTTGGTATCCTCAAAGCGAATATTATCAAAAACACGTCCCTCTACATCTCATAGCCTAGCGTTATACCGTACCCTTTATTGTAGTCATAATGTGGGTTATCTATAAGTACGGTTTTAAGTATGTCTTAGTGTTACCACCCCCACTCCCGTTCACTCCCCCCTTATTTAGTTTTACCTCTCAAGTCAGAAGGAGAGGAGAGAGACATAATGCCGGAATAACGTAATTATCATACCTACTGTGGTTTCACTCCCATCCAGACCCCCTACAAAAGTCCTACTACGTTGTCTGGGTGGGTAAAGCAAGTTTTAGGTATGACCACCAACATACGTATCATTCCCGGTTAACTTTATGGGACTTAAGTGGGATAGTACGTTATGCTAACACCTCATTTGCATATTATTATCACTAACACCCCATTGTAAGTTAATGCCATGTTCTTTACGGGAGAAAACACGGCTTCACGTTAGTATCCTTTGACGATACGAGTTAGTGTGGACTTAATGTTCAGTGGTTACTGCCAGGCCCAGAGACAATGGAGGTTGGGTGGATCTGGGCCACGGGTTATCTTGGTGTTACGCTGTGCTCACCACGGACAAGAGGGATCCCGAAACTGAGGTGAGATGGGTAACAAACTGCACCCACAGCTACGGGATACGCCTGGAAAGTGGAAATAGGCGTCTGGAACCGTCTGGGAGTATAAGATAAAGTAAGATACTCGCCAGACGAGAAGGGAGGTTCCAGAGATAGGTGTCTGAGAGCCTGCGGTCCAGAGCGGGGGTAGGGTCGGAATCCGCAAACCGAGGTATAGGTCGGGGTGTCCAGGAGGTCAGGATACCAAACCAAGGGTAGAAGACCAGAGCGATCCACGGCCAGGCCGGTTCGGTACGCAAGGGATCACTGAGAAGACAAGAGCCAGAACTGAGGCAGCGCACGACCATGGTTACACACAGGACATACAAAGCTATGCTCGCCAAAGAATGATGGCTGAGCAAGGTATAAGTGAGGAAGGAGACCAATCGGGAGAGGGGGAGTACCGGGGAGCGGCCCGAGGAAGATAGGGATTGGGGAGACTTCCACAGCTGTGGCCAGATGTGCAGTGTGGTGAGCGGTGCACGCGCATCAGGCGTGTGCGCCACGCGGGAGAGACGCGCGCGGCTCATCTGGGGGCGGGAACTCCCCCCCAAGGCGACGCAAAGGTTTTCCTGCCATGCGTGCGCATGCGCGAAGTCACGACAGCGCCGCGGGAAGCGGAGGAGAGGGGAGATCCCGCCCGCGCGGCGTGAAGGCACAGCAGGAGCGGCGGTACACAGTCGCGGGGGAAACCCCTCTAAGGGAGGTATTCCCCCGGACCTCACACCGCGCTGCGGCGTGGAGGCCCAGCAGAGCGGCGTTGAGTCACCGTCGCGTGGGAAACCCCTTTAGAGATGTATCCCCCGGACCTCACACTTAGATCTGTGTTAAACGTTTGTTGATCAGATTCACTTGACCTGACAAAGAGGACCTCTCTAAAATCCTTCCTACATTATCAATGGTTACTACCAAATGAGAAAGATAACACCTAATACTGAGCATTATCCATCATATGAACAGCTTCATCACCATTTTTCATCATCATTTTCATCCCTTGTCGATCTACTCTGCATAAGACTACCCAATGATCTCCCAGGTACTGCGGTTACAGTGCTCTTTCCATGTTGCTCTAAAGCATTTTCTGGTTTCATCCTCCCCTCATCTTTTGGTCTTGGTCTTTATCTCTCTTGAATCCAGTGGAGTGCCATCTTTGTCCAACGAGGGCCATTTCTCATGCGATGTGTGCCGGCCCACCGCATTTTAATCTCTTCACCCTTGAGTGATGTCAGACTTTGTTTGGTTTGGAACCCCTTCTTCTTACAATCCCTCCATACTTCTTTGAGTTGTCTGAAGTACTAATACATATATTCTAATTTGACCTATTTATGGATATAGAAATTAGGGCCCGGATACTGTATTTTTATGACGTGCTGAGAACCTTCCCTGCTCCGTTGGTTTAGGCGTTAGGCTGCTGGCGCTGGTGCAAGCCAGCGAGCCGACCAATCAGAATCCGCTTCATAAGAGTGCATGTTGCCTGATAAGATAGAGCAATGCTTTTTATTCAGGTCTTACTGAATCAATACTGGGGAAAATATGTACAAGAACTGGGGACTGGTATGGGGTTTAATCTGTCTGTGTTATGTGTCACCCTGCGGGGAGGGACAGACTCCATGTCCCATAGCTCCCCTCTGTCTGTGTCACTGTGTCACCCCTGCGGGGGAGGGACAAACTCCATGTCACATAGCTCCCCTCTGTCTGTGTCACTGTGTCACCCTGCGGGGGAGGGACCAAACTCCATGTCACATGCTCCCTCTGTCTGTGTTACTGTGTCACCCTGCGGGGGAGGGACAGACTCCATGTCCCATAGCTCCTCTGTCCTGTGTCACTGTGTCACCCGTCGGGGATGGGACAAACTCCATGTCACATAGCTCCCCTCTGTCTGTGTTACTGTGTCACCCTGCGGGGGGAGGGACAAACTCCATGTCACGATAGCTCCCCTCTGTCTGTGTCACTGTGTCACCCTGTGGGGGGAAGGGACAACTCTCATGTCACTATCTCCCCCTCTGTCTGTGTCACTCTCTGCGGGGGGATGAACAGACTCCATGTCCCATTGCTCCCCTCTTTCTGTGTCACTATGTACACACTGACGGGGGGGGGGAGCAGACTCCATGTCACTTGCTCCCCTCTGTCTGTGTCACTGGTCACGCTGCTGGGGGAGGGACAGACTCCATGTCACAAGCTCCCCTCTGTCTGTGTCCTGTGTCACCCCTTGGGGGGAAGGGACAGACTCCATGTCCCATAGCTCCTTTTGTCTGTGTCACCCTGTGTGGGGAAGGACAGACTCCATGCCCAAAACTCCTTTCTGTGTCACCCTACAGGGGGGGGATGGGGACGATGACACACAGACTCCATGTCCTATATGATCCCCCCTGTCTGTCAATGTTCCCCTCTGTCCTGGTCACTGTGTCCCTGCGGGGGGAGGGACAAGCTCCATGTCCCATATGTTCCCCTCTGTCTGTGTCCTGTGTCAACACCTGGGGGTGAGGGACAGACTCCGTCCCAATGTTCCCCTCTTCTGTGTCACTGTTGTCACCTGCGGGGGGAGGGACAGACTCCATGTCCCATATGTTCCCCTCTGTGTCATCGTGTCACCCTGCGGGGAGGGACGACTCCATGTCCCATATGTTCCCTTTCCCTGTGGGTCACTCGTACCGTAGTGCCCTGGCAGGGAAGTGGTTAACGCCCCAAATACCTGGTGGGCGGAGGGATTGGTGCTCTGTACAGCTCGCCTGCCTCGCCCTGTGTCTGAGCTTGCAGAGAAATTTAGCCAGGCTGGTCAGCACATGTCTACCTACGGTCACACCCCCTCCCTCCCCCCACGGCTCTCCACCCCACTTTAATTCCCTCCCCCCGGGGGTATGACAGCATTCAGCAAAATGGGATCATGGTAAGAGACACTCATTCTTATAGATACTCGCACCATTAACCGCGCAATGTGTTCATCATTATCAAACGCAGTGTGTTAATTACCAGTGTGTAGAACAGGGGTAGCCAACTCCGTCCTCAAGGGCTACCAACAGTCAGGGTTTTTCATGATGAGTCACCTTGTGCTGAAGCAGGATACCTGAAAACCTAATGTGGGTAGTTCCATGAGGACTGAAATAGGCCTTCCCCTGGTATAGAGACTCGCATCAATTATACAGAGCAGCGTGTTCATTATCATTGTATGAGACTCAGCTCATTATACAGCGCAGCGTGTTCATTATCAGTGTAAATAAATACTCATCCTGAGCTGCTAGAATAATTTCTCACTTTGTCCTAACAGTATCCGCTTCATCTCCTCCTAAATCCCTCTCCTGGCTTCCCATCAAATTCCAGATCCCCCACAAAGCTCTCTGCTTACCTTCAATGCTCCATCATCTTGCTCCTCCCTGCATATCAGCTGATCTCTCGCTCGTCTCCTCCTTCCACTCTCGCACGCTCTGCCTTAAACCTTTTTCCTGGCTGCCCCTTACCATGTGGACTCCCTCCACACCGTAATCCGAGCACCTTCTCTCCCCAACCTAATACCAACTTAAAACTTCCTCTCTTAAATCAAACATCCCACATAGCCTGCACTCATGCCACTGTCCCACCCATAGTCACTCCTACCACCCATTGTGGCCACGTCACTGCCATCTACACACGTATTCCCTCACCCGTGTCTCTGTACATCTCCCAGCATACCAATAAGAAGACCGAGTCCACGGTGTGGAGAACCAGCGGTGTCTGCACGGGCGCGATCACGCTGCCTTAAGGCTTGATCGCAGCCAGAGACCGTTCGGGCAGCGCGGGCAGAGGCAGGAGGGGGGCGCGCATTGCGCAGAAATCAATTGAAACCGATTTCTTGGGGCAACACGCAGGTCCCGTGAGTGGTTCGCCCAATGAGAGCGAACCAGCTCCGTGACTCCCCTAGGAACACCCCCCCACGGCCAGGAAGACCGCTGCTTTCCCACAGCCTCAGCACAGGCAAAGGCACACCATGGCCCGGCCTTAGATGTAAGCTCTACGGGGCAGGGATTTCCTTTCCTATGGTCGGACTGTTGCACTTTACAGTATAGCAGTCCGGGATCGTTATACTCTGCATCATTATAAGCACCATTTCAGTGATATACTCTGCGTCGTACACACACGTCCATTATCAGTGTATACTCTGCGTCGTTATAACAGCACCCATTATCAGTTTACTCTGCTCGTATACAGCAAGTCCATTATCATTGTATACTCTGCATCGTTAACAAGCACGTCCTTATCAGTTGTATACTCGCATCGTTACAACAGCACGTCCTTATCAGTGTATACCTCTGCATCGTTACACACACACGTCCAATAGATCCTTCTCAGTGTATACTCTGCATCGTTACACAGCACGTCCATTATCAGTGTATACTCTGCATCGTTACACAGCACGTCCATTATCAGTGTATACTCTGCATCGTTACACAGCACGTCCATTATCAGTGTATACTCTGCATCGTCTAACAGCACGTCCATTATCCAGTATACTCGAATCGTTATAACTCCACGTCCTTATCAGTGTATACCTGCGTCATTATACGCACGTCCATTATCAGTGTATACTCGGCATCATTACACAATGCAGGGTAGATATGTGCTAGATCACATCGGATGTATGTAAGATTGCTGTCCGCTGTTCCCGTTGTTTTTTGCAGAAGTGAAATTTAACGACATTCCTAATCTACAACGAGTTCCTGACGAAGCCTGTCAGACACTAGTTGTCTCAATGATCAAGACAGTTCATACAGTCCCTGGGATTATATGTAATGCAGGGTGATCACAGCAATACGGGGGACAGACTCACACAGCCGGGGTTACCCCATCTAATACCCCTAACAGCTTACATGGGACATTGCGAAACCCCAAGGAAACAAAAACAGACAAACGCATTCTGAGAGGGGAAAAAAAAAATATATATATGGATTTATTTTTTGTAGACACAGAACATCTCATATACACAATAAACCCTCGCAGAGTGAAGACGAAGGATGATGGTGAAGGCCTTTACTATGCAAAAGGCCAGTAAAGGGTCGCGGAGGAAAGGTTGATTGTTGGGGGGAGGGAAGGGGGGGTTAACAACAGGACCCGGCAGACCATCATGTTTAGGATTTCTTACAAGCCTCCTTTTCTGTTGGATTGCTGCAGGGACGAGAGAGAAGACAAAGAGTTAATGCCCACCAGGAGAAGGAGGGGTGTTAAAGTGGGTGTCAGTCCCACAGAGGAGCAAGGTGACGTGTTTACAGGTAACGGGGCAGTCCCACTTGGGTAAAAAAAGGTGCTTCCCCACTAGGGGCAAAGTGACCAACTATTAGATACCCACCTCACCTGCCCTGTGGGGTTGACCCTATAAGTAATATAGAAGCCACACTGGACCCTGCAGTGAAGCAGTTAAAATCCCAAATTAGAGCCGTAACATCCCGGATCCTGCGCCTGACACCAGCCAGCTACCCACCCCCCCCCCCCACCCTCCACCCCACAAATTGTTTATAAGAGTTTAACAAAAAAAATATAAACAATTCTTACTGCCAAAATTCTGAGCATGGAGGGGAGGGAAACGAGTAACCCCCTGCACACGGCAGACTGCAAATTCTGCGGGGTGAACGCTGGATAATTTTACAGACTCGGTGTTTAAAATGAAGAGGGGACACTCTAATCCGCAGGAGGGAAAGCGCGGCCCTGCCCCATGGGAACTGGAAATTAAAACCCCTGGGGCGCAGTAGTAAGGGGGGCGGGGGGGGGGGGGCTGTCTGGCTGCGTAAACATGTTCCTGGGCCACAGAGCGGAACTGCAGAATAAAGGGAAAGGGACAACCATGTGGCTAGAAGAAGATCCTTCACATCGAATTGTCCCTCCTCCATGCATAGCCCCCACTGCACCCCCCCTCCCCCCCAACTCAGAGTCCACACACACCCAACCCGGCAGAGCCCACACCCTCTCCTCCCCCCCATAGCCTCTCCTCTCCCCCCCCCCCCCCACACACCTTTCCCCCCCCCCCCTCACCACACCTTCCCCCCCTCCCCCGCACCCCCCCCCCCCCTCCCCCCCTCCCTCTCTCTTTGAGGGCAGGGTGTTTTTTTCTCCTCCGTGTGGTTTTGCGCAGTTTCCGGTGGTCAAAGTCCTCCACACCTACATGCTGGGTTTATCAAGACATACCTGCGGGCGTAATACCGTTACTTACAGCGTGGATCTGTTCAAACGACGCGAGCCGCTCTAAGCGCTTCCAGCCAACGACATACAGCATTCCCGTTTCAAATTAGCCGTGCAATTTAATACCAGCCGTGTGCCTTACTAATTAACAAGAAAAAAAAAAAAAAAAGCAGCCCGATTTAAGTGTGGCCACAGCATTAAAATCTGGTCCTGGCTGCTGGCAGGACAGGCTCACAGCAGAAGGCGCAAACTAGGGCTACGCTTATAGTTCCGGCGCCAGCAGGCTGCGGTCGCTGAAAAAAGCAACTGAGATGACTTCCCGCGATCAGGCCTCGCGCGCGCTATAAGCGCATGCGGCAATGCATTTGTTTGGACTGCGACGTTGCGTCGCTGTCACTAGAAGCCTGCCCTACAGCTGCACTCTCTACATGGGCAAAGCATAGTCTGCAGAGCATTGCACCTCCCTCGGCAATTAACCCTTCCGCTGCCCGAGGGGACGGACATCCCAGACCCCCAGGCAAAGGTTACGTGGGAGAAGTTTGCTTCTGCATCGCCCGCCTGCCCATTGACTGCTGTTTCATTTTAACCCTTCCTGTACCACATGGCAGGGAGATTAACCCCGGCAGATAAAGGGTTACTGGCTGGCGGTGGAACGTCCCCCCCATCCCTGCAGACTGTTGCGCCTGGGGAGCTACCACGGCGGCAGAGCGTTGCGCCTGGGGAAGCTACAACAGCTGCAGAGCGTTGAGCCTGGGGAGCTCCAGACGCTGCAGGC
>WSYH01000530.1:71617-138908 GCA_036426205.1 Ascaphus truei | reverse complement strand
GTTGCGCCTGGGGGAGCTGCCACGGCTGCAGAGCGTTGCGCCAGGGGGAGCTGCCACGGCTGCAGAGCGTTGCGCCTGGGGGAGCTGCCACAGCTGCAGAGCGTTGCGCCAGGGGGAGCTGCCACGGCTGCAGAGCGTTGCGCCTGGGGGAGCTGCCACGGCTGCAGAGCGTTGCGCCTGGGGGAGATGCCACGGCTGCAGAGCGTTGCGCCAGATCACCATGTCCATACAGATCTGAACACGAGTGTGGGCATTGACAGGGCTGTATATGGCGCCTTGACCCACACCACCTATATACAGAGACGCGGGCATTACCTGGGGCAGTTAGAGCCGTAATGCGCCTGGCACGTGTGCATGCAGATTATTAAAGGGCTGTTGGGATTATGTAATATTACAATATACAAGTATTAAATTAGTAAATTGTTATTCTTCTGGTTATTTTATTTATATACACCACACAATGCATACACTGCATTACACCAACCCACGTGTGGCTGTCCCCTCTGTCAGGGAAGGGTTAATTGGGGCAGCAGGGGACAGGAATGGTATATAAGGTTACAGTGCCCAGGTTGGTGGGTAAAGAAGACCCAGTGACATGACCTAAATACACCTTTGTGGCAGAACAGGGTCCAATCAGTGACCAGTAGGGTTCAGTGTGCCAAATCAGCTGCAGGACACAGACAGGATAAACCTCACACAGGGCAGGCTAAACCCTACAGGGTAAGGGGGAACCCCACCCAGGGCAGGCTAAACCCTACAGGGTAAGGGGGAACCCCACCCTGGGCAGGCTAAACCCTACAGAGCAAGGGGGAACCCCACCCTGGGCAGGCTAAACCCTACAGAGCAAGGGGGAACCCCACACAGGGCAGGCTAAACCCTACAGGGTAAGGGTGAACCCCAACCAGGGCAGGCTAAAACTACAGGTAAGGGGAACCCCACCAGCATGCTAAACCCATCAGGTAAGGGTGAACCCCAACCAGGGCAGGCTAAACCCTACAGGGTAAGGGTGAACCCCAACCAGGGCAGGCTAAACCCTACAGGGTAAGGGGGAACCCCAACCAGGGCAGGCTAAACCCCACAGTAAGGGGGAACCGCACCCACCCCACCCAGGGCAGGCTGAACCCCACAGTAAGGGGGAACCCCACCCTGGACAGGCTAAACCCGACAGAGTAAGGGGGAACCCCACCCTGGGCAGGCTAAACCCTACAGGGTAAGGGGGAACCCCACCCTGGGCAGGCTAAACCCGACAGGGTAAGGGGGAACCCCACCCAGGGCAGACTAAACCCGACAGAGTAAGGGGGAACCCCACCCTGGGCAGGCTAAACCCTACAGGGTAAGGGGGATCCCCACCCGGGCAGGCTAAACCCTACAGGGTAAGGGGGAACCCCACCCAGGCAGGCTAAACCCTACAGGGTAAGGGGGAACCCCACCCTGGGCAGGCTAAACCCTACAGAGCAAGGGGGAACCCCACCCTGGGCAGGCTAAACCCTACAGGGTAAGGGTGAACCCCACCTTGGGCAGGCTAAACCCGACAGAGTAAGGGGGAACCCCACCCAGGCAGGCTAAACCCTACAGGGTAAGGGGGAACCCCACCCTGGGCAGGCTAAACCCTACAGAGCAAGGGTGAACCCCACCCTGGGCAGGCTAAACCCTACAGAGCAAGGGTGAACCCCACCCTGGGCAGGCTAAACCCTACAGGGTAAGGGGGAACCCCACCTTGGGCAGGCTAAACCCGACAGAGTAAGGGGGAACCCCACCCAGGCAGGCTAAACCCTACAGGGTAAGGGGGAACCCCACCCAGGGCAGGCTAAACCCTACAGGGTAAGGGGGACCCCACCCAAGGCAGGCTAAACCCTACAGGGTAAGGGGGACCCCACCCAAGGCAGGCTAAACCCCACAGTCAGGGGGAACAAGACCCAGAGCATGTTAAACCCTACAGAATAAGGCGGAACCCTACACAGCGCATGCTAAACCCTACAGAATAAGGCGGAACCCTACACAGGGTATGCTAAACCCTATAGTCAGGGGGAACCCCAACAAAGGGCATGCTACACCCTACAGTCAGGGGGAACCCCAACAAAGGGCATGCTACACCCTATAGTCAGGGGGAACCCCAACAAAGGGCATGCTACACCCTATAGTCAGGGGGAACCCCAACAAAGGGTATGCTAAACCCTATAGTCAGGGGGAACCCCAACAAAGGGCATGCTACGCCCTACTTGTACAGAGTCAGGATAAACCCTACCCAGGGCATGCTCACCCTACAAGAGACGGCTGCAGCCAGCACCCAGAACCGTGTCCCTCTTACCTGCTGCGATTAGTCCCACGTCCCTGCAGACCAGAAGATAGCAGTGTCAGCCCAGCCCTGCTGGCCCTCTTCTTATACTGCACCAGAGACACGCCCACCTGGTGAGGCAACAGGGACACACCCCCGCAAGCCCCGCCTCCGAAGCCTTGTCTTCTGTGCTGGTTCCATGATGAGAAACTGGGCATGCCCAAAACTACAAGTCCCAGCGTGCACTGTGCTCAACACTTATTTATGAGTGACACTCTGGGGTTTCTCTCTAACGTGGGGTGAGCTCCTGACTGCAGATCATCAGGGACAGGCTCAGACAGTGTTTGGTTTGTAGCTAATGTAGGGTGATCTCCTGGCTGCAGATTATCAGGGAGGGTTAATATTAATATACTGTAGGATGATCTGATTAATCCAGATAATCCAGGATATATGTCACCGAATTGTCAGATTTGGTGTGTGCTCATTTGCATGTCATTACCCAGAATCCCTGGCTGCACTGGAAGCACTGTATGCTAAGAGATAATGGGGAAGGGCAGGGTTGCAGACCTGTCTGAGACATGTGAATGTGCTCTCAAGTGATACTTTTATTTGCTGTAATTAAAAGTGCAAATGAGAAAATAATTGTAGCATTCAATTATTTTTTTATAAAGCTCAGATGTCAGGATTTGAT
This sequence comes from Ascaphus truei, assembly GCA_036426205.1. Taxonomy (NCBI): domain Eukaryota; kingdom Metazoa; phylum Chordata; class Amphibia; order Anura; family Ascaphidae; genus Ascaphus; species Ascaphus truei. Next base: position 135,942 of record WSYH01000530.1, on the reverse strand, counting down.
GAGTGAGGCTGCCTTCCAATAATATAAGTGAGACTGAGATTTCTTTTCAATGAGTTAGAACAGGGGTGCGCAAACTGGAGGGGGGGGGGGAGATTTTTTTGGGGGGGCGCGGCGTTTGCAGAGGCCCCGCGCTCTTCCCCAAAGCATTTAAATCAAATGCCGACGGACCTTGCAGGTTCCCTTACCTTGACTGAGACGGCTTCGGGAGACGCATCGCCATGACAACGCAGCATCAAATGACGCCGCGGGGTCACGTGACGTCACATGACCCCACGGCGTCATTTGACACTTGAGACAAGGTAAGGGGGCGCGAGCAATAGGGGAGAGCAGGAAGGGGGGCGCAGGGCAAAAAGTTTGCATACCCCTGAGTTAGACCACACCCCAATTAGGGTTGCCAGGTGTCCAGTATTGACCCAGACTGTCCTGTATTTGGTCACTGTCCAGTAAAACATTAGCGGTAATACTGGACATGTATGTGTATACCGATATTACCTCTCTGGACATAGTGACCTCATCGGCTTGGGGGGCTGCGGGATTTCCCTCAGCAGGGAGAGAGCAGGGTTGTTTATAGGGGGCTGTGCAGCTTCCTCCATCCTGATTGGCTGCTGCTGGGTAATGTAGCCAATCAGGAGAAGGTGTCAGGAGCCTGAGGGTGGGGCCCAGGAGAGGAGGAAACAGCATGGAGCAGTGAGAGGGGTGTGTGTGTGTGCGTGTGTGTGCGTGTGTGTCTCGAGCGTGCCGCACCTTTCACCATTGTGTCCAGTATTTTTAGATAAGCCACCTGGCAACCATAACTCCAATGTGTGAGACTGCCCCTCCAATGTGTGAGACTGCCCCTCCAATGTGTGAGACTGCCCCTCCAATGTGTGAGACTGCCCCTCCAATGTGTGAGACTGTCCCCAAACAGAGAGAGACTGAACTCCAAGGAGTGAACCTACATTCCAGTGAGTGAGACTGCCTCCACAATGATTAAGACTGCCCTCCAATGAGTGAGATTGCTCAATAAGTATGACTGCCCCCCGCCCATATGAGTGAGACTGCCCTATCCCATAAGGGAGACTGCCCTCCAATGGATGAGACTGCTCGCCAATGAGTGAACCTGCCTTCCAGTGAGTGAGACTGCCCCATAATGAGTGAGACTGCACTACCCCGTGAGGGAGACTGCTCTCCAACGGATGAAACTGCTCGCCAATGGATAAGACTGCTCGCCAATGAGTGAACCTGCCTTCCTGTGAGTGAGACTGCCCCATAATGTATATATGTATAATTTTATTTATATAGTGTCAACACTATTACGCAGTGCTGTACAAAATGACAATACAAGGTAAATACATTACAAACAGGAGGAGTAAGAGCAGCAAGTCAATGACAACATACTGCACAGGGAGATCCTGCCCCTAAGAGCTTACAATCTAGGTGACTGACTGAGACTGCCTTATAATGAGTGAGACTGTACTGTCAGTGAATGAGACTGCTTCACAAAAGGTGTGGGACTGCTTCCTGTGAGTGATTCTGCTCTCCAATGAGTGAGGCTGCTCTACAATAAGTGTGAGACTGACCTCCAGGGAGTAAGAGTGCCCCTGTGAGTGAGGCTGCTCTCCAGTGAGTAAGAGTGCCCCTGTGAGTGAGGCTGCTCTCCAGTGAGTAAGAGTGCCCCTGTGAGTGAGGCTACTCTCCAGTGAGTAAGAGTGCCTCTGTGAGTGAGGCTGCTCTCCAATAATTGGGACTGCCCTCTAATGAGTGAAACTGCACCCACATGAATGAGACTGCCCTTTAGTGAGTGAGACTGCTCCCAGTAAGTGAGAGCACCCCTCAATGATTGAGACTGCTCTATAATTAGTTTTACTATCCCACTGAATGAGACTGCCTTCATAATGAGTAGGACTGCTATCCAATGAGCAAGATTGCCTCATAATGAGTGAGACTGCTCCACTAAAGGTGTGAGACTGTACTCCAGTGAATTAGACGGCACCATGAGTGAGAGCCCCCAATGAGTGAGACTGACCTCCAGTGAGTGAGACTGCTCCTGTGAGTGAGGCTGCCCTCTAATTGGTGAGACTGCATTCCAATGATTGAGACTGCCCTCTAATGTGTGAGACTGTCCTCTGAATGAGACTGTGCACACATTTCTTAGACTGCCCCCATATGATTGAGACTGCTCTATCAGTGAGACTGCCCTCCAGTGAGTGAGAGCACTACTCAGTGACTGATCTATAATTAGTTTGACTAATTTATGAGTAAGACTGCCTTCCAATGATTAAGACCGCTCTATAATGAGTGAGACTGCTCCCCAATGAGGGAGACTAGACCAATGAGTGGCACCACCCTCCGAATGAGTGACACTGTCCCAATGAGTGAGACTGCCTTCCAATGAGTGAGACTGCCTTCCAATGAGTGAGACTGCCTTCCAATGAGTGAGACTGCTTTCCAATGAGTGAGACTGCCTTCCAATGAGTGAGACTAGACCAACAAGTGACAATACCCTCCGAATGAGTGAGACTGGCCCATAATGAGCGAGTCTGTCCCAATGAGTGAGACTGCCTTCCAATGAGTGAGTGCTTTCCAATGAGTGAGACTGCCTTCCAATGAGTGAGGGCTTTCCAATGAGTGAGACTGCTTTCCAATGAGTGAGACTGCTTTCCAATGAGTGAGACTGCCTTCCAATGAGTGAGGCTAGACCAACGAGTGACACCACCCTCCGAAAAAGTGAGACCCCCCCCCCCCCCTATTGAGTTACTACAAAAAATGTAAGTCCTGTACTTGTCCTCTTCCCTGCGAGACTGGGACATCCCGAATGGTGACAGGAGCAGTAACTTGCAGTACAGCTCCCTCCTGTGTCACAGTGTGGTACTGCAACTACAGGACAGTCCCAATAAACATTGACCCCTTAACCCAGGGGTGTCAAACATAAGGCCCGCTGGCCGCATTCAGCCCCCCGAGCGCTTTTGTCCGGCCTGCAGAAAAGGACCAGAGGTCCTCCATGGGGCGGCATTTCCACACATTGTTTGGGAGAGCCGGCGTGGGGGAGGGTCCTGCACTGGCACCGTCGCTGTCACACGCGGCTGCCGCGCTTGACTGCAGCAGGCACTATTGCGAGGCTTGCCCGGCCAATACTAGTGCTCCATCTGCAGGACCACGTGTCAGTGCGCTTAATTTCTCTCCTCTGCTTCTCCCCGCTCCACCATAATCAGCGCTGGGGGGACACCGCTGTTCAGGGTAAGGCTGGGGCCATGGTATCGGAGACCGTGCGGACGCGGCCGCACGCTGAGCGAACAGGCTGCCGCCATAAGGCAGTGCTTGCGTCCATGCGGCTTGCGGGCGCGCGGAATTGGGAGGGGGCGCGCGTTGCGCAAGAAATCAGTTGAAACTGATATCTTGGCGCGACAGGCTGGTCACGTGAGCGGTTCGCCCAACGAGGGTGAACCAGCTCTGTGATGTCACTGGCACGCCACTAGACATGCCCACGGACGGCGCACATACCATGGCCGAAAAACGCACCCGGGTGAAGTCATGGCCGCGCGCACCTCCGCACAGGCGAAGGCACCATGGCCCCAGCCTAAGAGAGAGAGAAGGGGGGGGGGTGTTGGTGGTAAGAGGGAGAGGGGGTAGGGAAGGTGGTAGAGATGTCAACACGATTACTCAGGGCTTTACAAAATGACAATACTACTTGGTAACTACATTACCTCAAACAGCAGGGAGCGTAAGAGGTTGCAGCCCACGCCCCTATAAGACACATCGCCCACACGCCCACACATTACTGCACAGGAGATCCTGCCCGCAAGGCTGTACAATCTAGGTGACTGACTGAGACTCCTCTATTGAATGATGAGATGTACTGTCAGTGAATGAGAACTGCGTCATCAAACAAAAGTTGTTGACTTGCCTTCTTGAGTGATTACTGTCTCTCCAATAGTGACGCCGCTTCCTACAATATTGTAGACTGACACCTCCAGGGACGTAAGAGTGCCCCTGGTGAGTGAGGGTGCTCCAGTGAGTCAGAGTGCCTCCCTTGTGAGCTGAGGCCTCTCCAGTGAGTAAGATTGCCCCTGTAGTGAGGCTCACTCTCCGTGGTAAGTGCCTCTGTGAGTGAGGGCGCTCTCCAATAATTTGGGACTCCGCCCTCATAACGATAAACTGCACCCACAAATGAGACTGCCCTTTAGATGAGTGAGACTGCTCCCGTAAAACGTGAGAGGCCACCCGCTCCAAGATGTTGAACTGTCTACTAATTAGTTTTACTATCCCAGTCTGAATGAGACTCCGGCCTTCATAATGATGTCCGGACTCGCTATCCAATGAGCAATGAATTGCCTCATAATGAGTGAGACTCGCACTAAAGGTGTGAGACTGTACTACCCAGTGAATTAACAGCACCTGAAGTGAGAGCCCCCAATGAGTAGAACTGGACCTCCAGTGAGTTAGACTCGTCCTGTGAGTGAGGCTTGCCCCCTATTGGTGAGACCTCGCATTCCAATGATTGAGTACTGTGCCCCCTCGTAATGTTGTAGACGTCCTCTAAATGAGACTAGTGCCACACATTTCTTAGCACCTGTGCCCCCATCATGATTTGTAGTACTGCTTCTATCAGTGAGACTGCTTGGCTCCATTTGCCATAGATGCATAGCAATACTTCCAGGTGTGACGATTCCTGATAAGTTATTGTTTGACCACTAGTACTTTAATCGAACGTGGAATAAAAGAACCTTACTGCCCTTCACACATGATATAGTACCTGGGCTCTACACACTTTGCATATTGTACGACTCTCTGCTGCCTCCAATTATGGAGAACTGGAGACCATGAGTGGACCACCCTTCCATCCGTAATCGATTACATCACTGTCCCGACATGATGAGACTTTTGCCTTCCAATGCAGTGAGACGCCATCTCCATTGAATGTGGAGAAACGGTCAGTGCCTTGCCAATGAGTGCGACTGCTTTTCTCATGTAGTGTAGACGCTCCAATTGCATTGAGTGACTAGACCAACAAGTGCACAGATACACTCCGAGGCGAGTAGACTGCCATAGATGAGCGGTAGTTGCTTTGTACCCTTAACCGAGTGATGACTTGTCCTTGCTCCCCAATGAGTAGTGCTTTTCGCAATTGAGTTGCAGGACTGTCTCCTCGCCTACCCCATGAATGAGGGCTTGTCCAGGAGCTAGTAGACCGTTTCCAATGATGAGCACTATTTAGCTCTGCTTTCGCAATTAGAGTCGAGACTTGCCCTGCCAATGATGCAGGCTAACCATACGCGTGACCTAGCTGCACACCCTCCGACAAAGTGAACCTCCCCCTCTTTTCCCCCCCCCCTCTCACCTCTCGCTTCTCCCTCTTCCCTATTGATTTTACCTACAAAAAGTAAGGCCTCGTACTTGTCTCGGTTCCCAGTGCGAGACTGGGACATCATCTCCCAATGGTTTGACCTGAGCAGTAACTTGCAGTATCAACTTCCCTTCTTGTCACACTGTCGTACTGCAACTAACAGCTACGTTCCCAATAAACATTGACCCCTTAACCCAGTGGGTTCTCAAACATAAGTCACGCTGTGCCGCATTCACGCCCCCCGAGCGCCTTTTGTCCGCCCTGTAGCCAACAGGATCCGAGCGGCCTCCATTGGGCGGCATTTCCACACATTGTTTGGGAGAGCCGGCGTTGGGGAGGGTCCTGCACTGGCACCGTTCGATGTCCCAGCTAAATCACACGCGGCTGCTGTGATTGCCCGCCGACTTGACCTGCACTGCTCAGGCACTAGTTGCATGGCTTCCGACAATTACTAGTGCTCCATCTGCAGACCGTACCGTGTCAGTTAGCTGCTTTAATTTGTTTCCCTCCCTCGTGTCTTCTCTCCTCTCTGCTTAGATCCACCGACAATCAGCCTGGGTGGGACAACCGATGCTGTGTCAGGTAATGCGGGGGTCCATGGTATCTATTCATTGGCCTCGGAAGACCGTAGGGCGGTTTAACGCGGCCGCACGCTGAGCGACCTGACTAGGCTGTGCTGCCGCCATATTGAGTGCTTGCGTCCATCCTCGGCTTGCGGTCGCGCGGAATTGGGAGTGGGGTCGCGCGTCTGCGTCGCAACGATATCAGTAGCAGTCGAATCCGGTGCGCGACACTAGCTGGTCACTGAGCGGTTCTGCTAACCCAGGCGACAGGGTGTAATCCATCCTTGTGATGTCACTTGCGGGCGGCACGCCACGTGCCAGACATCAGGCCTCATCGGTTGACGGCGCACAGACCACTGCCAAAACACTGCAGTACTGCCGGGTTGGAAGGCATTGCTGCCTCCCGCGTGGCCTCCAGGCCCGCGCGCTAACCTTCCCGCACAGCGAAGGCACCATTCCCAGCCTAAGAAGAGAGAGGGGTTGGTGGTGTTTGTGGTAGGAGGGAGGGGGGGCGTTAGGTCGGAGGTTGAATGTGGGGGGTACGGTAATGTGGACAGGTGTGCGGGCGAGGGGCAGTGATAAAAAGGAAATGTGGGCTAAGCAGAGCCTTGTGCACGGGGGGTTACATACACGACAAATTGTACAGGGGGAAGAAGAGAGAGGAGGTGAGTCATGTTGATGGAGGAGGGGGGAATTAAGGATGTAGACCTTGTGGCGTGTGGCAGTTAGCGGAAGAATAGAGAGGGGAGGGGGGGGCTAATGATGTCAGTATGTGGGGACCGAAAAGATGGCGGGAAACGCGTGAGTGGGGGGGGGGGGGGGTTATGGTACTTGGTATTATCTCCCGGCGAGATTTATTAAAGTGCAAAGCTATTGGTGTGGTGACTGTGAAGAAAATTATTGGGGGTATGAATTTCCAATCCATGGTGAGGAGGGAGCAGTTGGGGAGAAGCTGGTGGAGGGGGAGCATGTGGGGGCAGAGCAGGGTTGGACATGGGTAGCCGGTGGGGAGAAGCTGGTGAGGGATCATGGTGGGTAAAGCAGATTAGAGGACATTGAGAAGAGAAGCAATTAGGATGTGACATGTGGGGAGACAAGCAGATAGGAGGGGAGCAGGGTGGGGATAAGCTGTGAGGAGGGAGCATGTGGGGGAGAAGCTGGGGAGGAGGGAGCAGTTCGGGAGAAATGCTGGTGAAGAGGGCATCATGTGGGGGATGAATGCAGGGTGAGGAGGGTAGCTTGTGGGGAGAACTGGTGAAGACTGGGAGCATGTTTTTTTGGGTGAGAAAGCAGGTGCATATGGGGAGCATGGTGAGGGAGAAGCTGGTCGGAAATGGGAGCATTTGGTGGGGAGAAGCCTCTGGTTTGAATGACTGGTAGAAAGTTGGTAGAAACATGACCGATCGAGGTGGACGCATTGAGGGAGAAGCAGTATGAGGAGGGATCATGGTTTGGGGGAGAGGCTGTTGAGATGGTGAGCAAGTAGGGGGAGAAGGCTGGCGAGGAGGGTAACATGTTTGGGAGAAGCTTGGTGATTGGAGCATGTGGTGAGAAGCTGTTAGGAGGGACGATTGTGGGGAGAAAATCTGGCTAGAAGGGAGGCATGTGGGGGAGAAGCTGTTGATGGGGTCCATGTGGTGGATAAAGATAGAGAGGGTAACATTTGGGGGAGAATCTGTGAGGGGGTCACAGCATGTGGGTGGAGAATCCTGTTATGCCGGGTGGCTCCTGTGGAATGAAATCTTTTTGTTTATTTGCGTATTGACACTTTGTGCGTACGTACAGCCCAAGTGAAGTACCCCATGAATTCTACATCAGGTCCTCATATGAGCTGCGTTTTGACACCCTGGTTTAACCATGAAACACGGTCCCTGTCATTAGTTCCACTGTGCTCCTTATGTGTGACGACCTGTAGTGTAAACCCATAAACACGTCAACTGCCATTAGGTCCAATTTGCTCTTATGGTACTGAACCCTGTAGTGTACTCACAAAATCGCTGTTCATAATGTACATGTTCAGAGATCCTTCTCTTCTTTGACTGTGAGCCTTTAAACTCCAAATGCCAGGATAGTCCCTCAGTGGTGTGGATTCAGGTATGCAACAATAAAGGAAACCACAATAGTGGCATACTTCTTCGGATCCAGTGTTATTATAGATCATCACAAGTTTATGAACTCACATTTTCCATATAATAAGGTCGATGGGGGGAGATGAACGCGATGATTAGAAGACAGTTTCAAGGCTGTCGTGTCCTCGTTCTGGTTAGCTGCAGTCACTGGCTCATGCTAACCTGTGCCCCTATCTGGGCAGTCCGCAAGCGATCCTACCGCATCCGTTCACAGCTAAGGCGGGAGGTCAACTAGGTCTGGTGTCGTGCTCTATCTTTCCAGTCCTTTCCAATCGTAGGTTCCCTTCTTCAACTCTACGCGTTTCTAACCCTAACTGCTTCGTCAGGATTGTCTAATTCAAGTCGGTCGCAATACGTGGGGCGCGAACCCCAGGGGGGCGCGCGACACTGAGTGCTGACGGGGTGCGTACGTGGGTTTACAGAGGCCCCGCGACGCCTTTTCCCGAAGGACTTAATTAAGTGCCGGGGAGGCTGCAGGGACGTCTGTAAACATTACGTTACCGTGCTCCGGCGGCTCCTCCCTGCTCGTCTCATGCACGCGGCGTCAAAATGACGCTTGCGAGGATCATGTACGTCACTTGCTATGGCAACGTGACGTCATTTACGCCGGGAGCGCAGGTAAGGTTTGGGCGTTGGGGGGGGCGCGGGAGTGAGGGACAAAGTCCGGACAGCGGGCTGCAGGGAACAAAGTTTGCGGCCCCCCCTGGTCTACCGGGGCGTTAAAGGTTGGAGGTTGGGCGCGGGATGGATCAAAAGAATAAGTGGGGGTAAGAGAAAAGGTAAGGGTCATCCAGACTGAGTTGGAACGAGAGAATATATAGTTATAGTGTCTCTTAGTGAGGAATCAAGCTAGATATGTGGGGTTATTTACGAGATATTTGATTTTATGTGCTGAGAATGAAGCTTTCGCGATAAAGAGGGTTAAAGTTAGGGGGGGGGGGGGGTTTATGTACAAGGCGAAATCCCGATATGTTTTTATGTAAAGTAAAGCAGTGTGAGAAGAAGATCTCTTGGTGGGAGAAGCGGTGAGGATGTGAGCCGGTGGGGAGAATCTGGTGTGATGGGGGGTATCATTGGGGCAGATCAGGTGACATTGGACATGTGGGGGAGAATCTTGGAGGAGGGAGCATGTGGGGGGAAGCAGATGTGGGGAGGGGGCATAGGGAGAGAGACGCAGATGGGGAGGAGCCATGTGGGGGACAACATATGATGAGGGGAGCATGTGGTGGGATAAGCTGTTAGTGAGGGATCATGTGGGGGAGAAGCTGGTGGAGGAGGGAGCATGTTGGGAGATGCTGGTGAAGGGGCAGCTGTGGGGATGAAGCAGGTGAGGAGGGTAGCATTGTGGGGGAGAATCTGGTGAAGTATGGGAGCATGTGTTTGGGTGAGAAGCAGGTGCATATGGGGAGCATGGTGAGGGATAAGCTGGTACGGAGGGAGCATTTGGTGGGAGAACTGGTGAGGAGGGGAGAAAGTGGGGAGAAACAGGCGAGGATCTAATCCATCGGCGGTTCTCTCCCCCATCCGATTATTATATGGAAAATGTGAGTTTCATAACACTTGTGATGATTCTATAATACACTGAGTCCGCATAGTATGCACTATTGTGGTTTTCCTTTATTTTCATACCGCATCCACCCACTGAGGGATATCCTGGCATTTGAGGTTTAAAGGGCTCCAGTCAGAGAGAGAAGGATCTCTGACATGCGACATTATACAGCGATTTTTGTGAGTTCTATTCTTGTAGAAATATAAGGAACAGTAGCAGCGATTACAGTCTGCACTATATATATTTTATTTCTTTCACATATACCACGGTATCTTCCTGCGCTCCTCCTCACCTCCAAGCAAAGAAAACTCCATATCCTGGGACTTGGAACTGTCCCACCAGAGGAAGTTGAGCTGCTATATACACTTTCATTACTTATTCACTTTTTTGGTGTAAGGTGCATTTGTGTATTATTGTGTTTCACTTATAACACTATTTATTACTAATCACTTGGGAAGCGCCCAGTCCATCCCTCACCCCCCCCTTTTTTTTACCTGTAGTGTAACCCATTAAACACGTCACTGTCATTAGGTCACTTTGCTCCTGCATAGGACCCATTGTAATGATTCCTCCATCCTCCAGGACCCTCCCGATGTGCCTACAAATCCTGTCCTCGCTTGGTCAATGTGTCGTGAATGGCGGTGGTCACCCCCCAGGTGACGCAGGAGCGCAGAGCGATGAGGGAGGCCCCACGGTAAAGCAAGGAGACTCTCCCCCCGCAATGCGCCCATACCACGCCCGCCACCACCCTTACCCGTGGCAACACCCTGCCAACCTCCGCCTGCATGTTGGACACCAGGACACTGAGCGGGTACAGCGCCAGTGAGGTGAGAGCCCCATTGACCGCACCAGACCCCAGAGCTGGCATCCAGGTCGGCAGCCCACGGACGCTCAGGGCGTCTCTTAGAGGGTCCTTGGAGGAGAAGTAGATAGCGCTGCCCAGTGTGTTGCGGGCGAGGATGGGGGTGAAGCCTCTGTAGATGCCATGCCTCAACCAGGCGTGGCCACGGTAGGACCAGAACTCCCTCAGGATGGAGCTGGCAGAAGGGAAACGGATATTCTTACGCCCGTCCTGCAGGACATTCTGTACTCGCTCAAAGGGTGTCAGTAGGGTGGCCTCCAACGCCCCTGAGAGGAGGCCAGAGAGGCAGCGATGCTTGGGCCTTGGGTTCCCACCGGAGAGGCGGTGCTGGATGGTCCCCTGTGTGCCAAAGAGCAGGGTGCCTTGCACCGTCTTAGCCAGGAGAGGAGGTCCCAGGCCGCGATAGAGGTGGGTGATACCCTCTGTGCCCAGTTGGCGGGTGGCCTCTCTAATGGTCATTGTGTGAAGCTGCTGCCGGAAGATAGTCTTGTAGATGGGGAAGGTGAGGACCGTGGAGAGGAAGGTGGAGACTGCTCCCACCGAGTAACCCCCAACTCTCCAACCACCCTCGCAAGGGGCATCTTCGTCCTCCATACCAGACTGCCCCACCCGGGGCTTCTGCCTTCCAACCAAGGCAATTGTTGTCGGACCTTCAGATTAGTCACTATGTCCCTGTGACTCAGACAATTAGATCACCAGCTCTGCAGGCTAGGAGAACTGTGTATTCAGCTGCCCCGCACACACTGCTCAGATAAGATTGTCAGCTCTTCAGCACTGTCTACAGACCTGCAAGCAAGGGGGAAGAGAGGGATTGAGGGAGTGAGTCTTTGCAGAGAGTGGTGGGTGCAGCGGTCCAGCAGAGGGGTTGGGCACAGATATTGTCAGTGTGAATGTATACAGCGCCCGGAATGATACTGATTTAAACATTGCTGGAAGGATATTTCTGTCTGGCAGAGCTTACAATTAAAGGAGTAGAAAACAAGATAGAAAACCCAGGGATCCACAAGAAACCCCTATATAGTGATGGTGAAATGATTAGGATCGCGGCTGGATACTGAATGTTCTAGTTTATAGATATAAATGTGTTTTTCCCTGCTTAGTTATCGGATACCATTATAATATACAAAATTACATTTGTCTGTCTATATCTATCTATCTATCTATCTATCTATCTATATATCTGTCTATATATCTGTCTGTCTATAGCTATATGTCTATATCTATCTGTAACCCCTCTTTATTTCCTTAGATGTATTAACATGTATATACTGGGGAAGGGGCCCGAGTCCTCCACCCCTGTACCTGAGAGAGAATATTCAGACGATTATTCAGAAGGTTCTGATGGTGACACCATCTCCGGGGGACGGGTCACAGACGGATGCTCCTCACTGGTTCTGTATGCTTTTAATGTTTTTCCCTATGTAAGGGTACATCTGTTTTCTATATCTTGAGTAAACACATTTATACGTACTTCACCATGGCAGCTTGCGCTTCTCTTTTGTGGATATATTAATAATTTTGTTTATAATTGTTGTAGAGTAGCTCCGCGGATACCCGTAGTCTTTGTATTCAGGAATAAAGTGTGCGTGTAGGTTATAGTGACTATTTCTTTCGTAGCGCCCCTCGGATGATGCGGTGCCAGTCTTGCAGTCAGATTTAAGAATTGGCTGCCAACCTATTCTGAGTTTCACAGGCCTGCCCAGACCCTACAGCCCCTTCTAACTATCGCCCTGTCTCCCTCCTGCCTTTTGCTACTAAACGCCTGGAACATTCAGTATTCAGAGCTTCAAGTATTTTTTGCTTCCTTATTTCCCGTAACCTGCTTGACCCCCTCCAAATAGGCCTCCGCACAGCATACGCTACAGAAATTGCACTCACCAAAGTAGCTAGTGACCTCAATATTGCCAAATCTAACGGAAACTACTCCATTCGGAGTCTTCTTGATCTCTCCTCAGCTTCTGATATTCCTTCACATTCTTCACTCGCTTGGCATCCGTGGCACTGCCCTCTCCCGGTTTTCTTCCTACCTCTCTCACCGTTCCTTCTTTGTTTCTTACGCCAACCCTTCCTCGACCTCCGTGGAACTCTCTGTAGGTGTCCCTCAAGGCTCAGTTTTAGGCCCCTTACTCTTCTCTCGATATACCCTCCCACTTGGTGACCTAATTGACGCTTTTGGATTCAACTATCATCTCTATGCCGATGATACACAATTATATTCATCTAGGCCTGACCTTACACCCGCAGTCCAATCAAAAATTACAGATTGCCTAACAGCTGTCCCTGATTGGATGGCCTTCGTCGCCTCATGCTTAACATGGCTAAGACAGAACTTCTCATATTCCCTCCTAAACCAGGTCCCATTCTCTGTTACAGTCAATAACACGACTATCCACCCAGTCTCGCGCACGCTGCCTAGAGGTTGCACTCAACACCTCTCTTTCCTTTTCCCCCACATATCAACACTGGTGCTAAATCTTGCCGCTTCCTTCGCAGTATTGCTAAGAGACGCCCCTTCCCAAGTTCCACTACCACTAAAACACGAATGCACGCCCTTGTTCTCTCCCGTATTGATTACTGTAACATTTATTTTTCTGGCCTTCCTGCCTCACACCGCTCTCCTTTACAATCCATTCAAAATGCTGCAGCCCGAATCATCTCCTGCTCTTCTAGGCGTGAATCAGCTTCCGATCTCCTGAACTCCCTCTGCTGCTTCCTATTAATTTCCATAGAAACTGCACAATCTTCCTCCTTACATTTAAGGCGCTACGCTGCACCTCCATATATCTCAACTCTGATCTCTCTTTACACCCCTTTGCACCTCCATATATTTCAACCCTGATCTTTCGTTACACCCCTTTGCACCTCCATATATCTCAACTCTGATCTCTCTTTACACCCCTTTGCACCTCCATATATTTCAACCCTGATCTTTCGTTACACACCTACTTGTCTCTTACGCTCAACCCAAGGTTGTCTCATCGTTTTGTCCATACAATCCTAAAAAGAGCGCTAGTCTGCAGCGATACTGGACAACCAAGACAAGTCTATTTCCCCCACCTCTTACGGATAGGGGCATGTGATGTGCGTCTCACTTGTATTACGTTCCAGGTCTCAGTACCACTGACCTGTTCTATACACTGCACTAGTGGTCCCACAATCGGCTTACTGTTTGTCTCTCCGATCTTCTCGAACAACCGTCCACAATGATCTCACCAGAATCAATTCACCAGGACCAGCTCTCCAGTCAGCTCGGCGCCTCTTCCTAAAGAGCGATCGGAGAGCGAACCAGTCACAAGAGCCAGAGTAAATAGATGCGATTTGGAGAACGCCTAAGCGTAGACGCCACGATTACATAAAAAACTGCAGTTTAAAGTACCGGGGTCTACTGCCCAGCATATTCACCTGAAACGCCAACGGAGGAGCACGCGACTCCACAAGCTTCTTCATTGCCATGCTTCTTATTCAAGGTTCTTTGTGAGTGATCAAGATACCGTTCTTGCTACCAATATATATTTTATATTTTAGTAGTACACTATTGGTCTTCCTTTTTTGTTCCCCCTTTTCTCCCCATTTGTAGTTTTCTCATGTTATTTGTAGGTTGTTATATGTTGTGTCTCTGTTGGGTCGGTCTTGTTTGTCCACTATTGGTGCAGGGTAGCGCCGGGTTGCGCAAACTTTCTGCGCTGCAACCCCCTGCTTGCCCCAGGGCCCCCCTCCCCTTCCTGTGAACTGGCGTCATATGACGCCGTGGGTCATGTGACGTTACGTGACCCCGCGGCGTCATTTGATGCGCGTTACCATGGCGACGCGTCACATGACCCTGCTGTGTCATTTGACGTGCGTTACCATGGCGCCGCGCACGTCACATGACCCCCTCGGCGTTGCCATAGCGATGCATCCAGAAGCCAGCTGAATACCGGTAAGTTGAGGTTGCGGAGGCCTCGAGCGGTTCCCCCAGCATTTATTTAAATGCCTCGGGGAAGAGAACTGGGCCTCTGCAACTGCCGCGCACCCCAAAAAAATCCCCCCCCCCCCAGTTTGCGCACCCCTGGTGTAGCGCACACTCATTAGGATTATATGGACATTGGACGCTCTTTTGCTCACCTGGAGGGCAGATCAGAGTGCTGCACCTGTGGTGTGGTGCAGATTTAGATGTAATGGTTGTATATTTTGATAGTGATTGCTTTATATTGTTTTATTATTGTGTTATTTCGGCAGTCAGCAACTTGTCGATAGTGGCTGTAGAGTAGTGCTATGAATACTTCTTGTGTCTCATCTTTTCCCCCTTTACCTCTAGACCCCTCGTCCATCTTAAACCTTCCCCCCTAATCCCTCCCTACCTATGGAACTCTCTTCCGCTCAATATTTGTCCAGTAACCTTCACCTCCCACATTCAAATCCAAATCTTAATAGAAGCTTCTCATTAAACGATTTGCGCGCTCGCTGGCGCGTCACGTGAGCGGCTCGCCCAATGAGGGCGAAGCAGCTCCGTGACGTCATGGCCGGTCCCCCCCCCCCCCCCCGATGACCCCCTTTGCACGCACCTAGCCGGCCACAAATTGCCCGGCCGAGCAGAACGCGTGACGTCACCGCGCAAGAGCGTCAGCGCGCTCGCTCCCTGCCTGGCCACAGCCATCGATTGTAAGCCCCTTGGAGCAGGGTCTCCTTGAGACTTATGTAAAACAAATATATATATTTGCCGCGCTTCCTCGTGCAGGGAGCCTGCAGCTGGCAAAATAATTGGCCGTACGTATGTGAAAAACAGAAAGTGAATCCCTGTGCCTCTCCCATTGAGCGAATAATATATGGTGAAAAATATACATTTTAAACCTAAGTCTGTATGACAAAGGACTTTTGGTTTTGGCAAATTAACTTTTTATGTCACTTTTTATGTCACTTTCCACATCACAAGTAGTGAGTGTCCTAAAACTTGCCTATATGTGAGTGTTGTTACTGATATACCAGTTTTGAATTGCACAAAGTCACAGAAGCATATGCTTTAGTATTTCACATAATTCAGTAGAATTTGTATGCAGGGACCTGCTATTGAGACTTACCTTGACGTTGGTTAGCAGGCTCGTCATTATTTGATCAAAATATGCAACCAAAAGTCTCCTTTGTCTTACAGACTTAGGTGTAAAATGTGTATTTTTACCTTCCCCCCCCCCCCCCCCTTTTTTTTGTATTTTTTTTTTTGTATTTTTTTTCTTTGTCAATATCATTTTATTACTTTATTATTTATACCATACACATGATTGTTCAGTTAACTTTCCAGTTCAAAGTGAGTCGCCCAGCCCATTAGGGCTCGAAAAGCCGTGCGATCTCACCAAACCTGTTTCATATGTTTAAATATCTATCAGTCACACAATGAATTATATTTTATGTTATGTTGTACTATATATCTGCAAAACTCAATAAAAAATTTAAGTTATAAAAAAAATGTGTATTTTTCACCATATATTGTTAGCTCAATGGGAGAAGTGCGGGGATTCACTTTCTGTTCTCCTTTAGCCGTATGTTGTCATTTTCCTGTTGCACTTATTCCCATTGTGTGTAATGTACAGTATATACCTCCTACAGTAATGTACAGTATATACCTCCTATAGTAATGTACAGTATATACCTCCTATAGTAATGTACAGTATATACCTCCTATAGTAATGTACAGTATATACCTCCTATAATAATGTACAGTATATACCTGCTATAGTAATGTTGCAATGCCCTGCACACATGGTTGGTTCTGTATACAATTATAAATACATACACCTATTCTTGTTTTTCTCAGTGTAACAGAATCGCTTCCCCCCTCCCAACCCCCGGTTAACTGCTTCACTGCCAGAGCCTGCTGAGCTGCAGGAAGCAGCAGTCTCGTTGCGTTTCAAGTGGATTTTCTCGTAGCTTTTTTGCACATGGCACTTCTTAGGCTGAGTCCAGGGTCAGCGCTTACCCGCTGACCCGTGCTGGGCCGCCCTCTCGCTTACCAGTGAGCCCCGGCAGCCGCAATGAGAGCAGCTATAGCAGGGGCTCGCGCAGCGTGCGGAGGCGTAGGTCTTATAACATTTTTAGTTTCAAGCGCTCACGGGAGCGCAGGGCCGGTCACGTGAGCGGTTCGTCCAATGAGGGCGAACCAGCTCCGTGACATCATTGGCCCGCCCCCCGACACGCCCCTGGACGGTCGCGAACCAAGGCCAGGGAAAGCACCCGCTTTCCCTCAGCCTCAGCGCGCCTCCGCACGGCTGCAGTCACCCTGGTCGCAGCCTTAGATTGTTAGCTCTAGGGTTCAGGAGCATTTTCTGTGTGTGCGTGTTGCACTATGCAGGTAGACATTATTTTACTTGGGCACTTTGTCCCTCTGTGACCCTTTAAATCATTAAACACATCACTGTCACAAGGTCCCTTTGCTCCTATATGGGACTGACCCTTTAACCCATTCAATACGTCCCTGTTATTAGGTCGCTTTGATCCTACGTGGGACTGACCCTTTAACCCATTCAGTACGTCCCTGTTATTAGGTCACTTTGCTCCTACGTGGGACTGACTCGTTAACCCATTAATCACGTCACTGTCATTAGGTCCCTTTGCTCCTATGTGGGACTGACCCGTTAACCCATTCAGTACGTCCCTGTTATTAGGTCACTTTGCTCCTATGTGGGACTGACCCTTCAACCCATTCAGTACGTCCCTGTTATTAGGTCACTTTGCTCCTACGTGGGACTGACCCTTTCATTTTGTCCCTATTATTACAACCATCTTGGTTGTCAAAATCTCCCAACTGCGCAACGGCAACAGATTTAGCAAAGGGGAAAAGAAATCCCATTCAAACATAAAGCATTTTCTCCCGTGTCTAGATAAAATAAATAAAGACCGCGTGGTGTCACCTCTGTGCAGTGTCCCGCAGCGTCTCTCGTCTGCTGCTTCATCCTTCCTAGAAATAGCTTTTATTCTAAGGCTCCCCCCTCTTTGTTCTGATTGGTCGAGGGTTTCAGCATCCTTCCCGGGGGGAATAAAACTGAGCTATTGTTCTCATCGCATAACGGGGTGGGGTCTGTGTGATATGGGGGGAATCCTACCAATGCAGATATAGGATTATTCATTATCCAAGGCCTGTAACACCTTATCTAGCATTATTTTTTTTCTTTTATTATGGCAGCCTGTTTAAGGCATCAGTCTCTCCGACCAAAGTGTACTAATGGCAGTGACATGTTTTATTTGTTTTTAAATATCTTTTTATTGAGAAAAAGATATACATGAAACACACAAAATATATACGTAACTAGCACAGTATATATCACAAGCAATCACATTGTTATCCAGATAGGCAGTGACATATTTGTACGGGGTCATTCCCACCTAGGAACAAAACGTACTAAGTGCAGGGACATGTTTAAAGCAGCAAAACATGTGCAATCTTCTGTGTTTTTTATTTTTTATTTAAATAAACCAGTTTTGTAGTATTAGATAATAGTGACTATTTTTTTTAAATTATTATTTATGGCTATTTTTAATGAGTTTTAATATACAGAGCATCCTTTGATATCTATAGCACGTTTTAGCCCACCTCCCAAGCAGTGCAAGATTTTTGTAACTTTCCCGTTTGTGATAATTTGTCGCCAATTTTCCCAGCAGTTTGAGCTGCAAAACTGTAACAATAGATCATGTTACCTTTGTAATATTAGGATACATTGTAGCTGCTGAGTGACACTGGCTGAAGTATTGATTGAAACTGAAAGGCGGCCATTACGTTAGGCACACAATCAGGATTTTGATAGATTTATAACAGGAGCACCAAGCGATTTCCAGTTTAGGTAAGAATGTAGAATAATACATTGCCACCTGCTTTACATATACAAAGAAGAAAAAAAAGTGGAAATGTAGTATTGCTGCTTTAAGGGGTCAGCCATGTTTAAGGGGTTATTCTCTGCAGTTTCTCCGATTTGTGCTAATTTTGTGGTATATCCCAGTAACCCATACAACATTTTCAGAATAAATGACACTTATTAGGTGTTGGTCTGTGCCTATTAGGGCACGTGACTTCAGCAATCTCACTAACATGCAACAATGATTGTGACTTGTTTTATTCTTCGTGAAGCAGCATGTAATATGACTATCCAAATTGTGTCTGAACGGACCATATCGCAGTAGTAATGGGGTCGAGTGCCTCGTCAGATAAGTACTCTGAAGTACTAATCAGGGAGGACACACCCTGAACAGGCACTGGTGAATAAATGATTGTTTATTAAATAGCCAAAGTTTCAGCCTCCCCACGGGCCTTCGTCAAGATAATCGGTGCCGTGTGACCGCTCAAACAAGCACATTTATAGGGAGCTGAAAGACGCCATGCACAAATGGTGGCCGGCGTCAAACTCGTGGCCATAGTGCGGAAAAGAAACCATGAACATGAACGCGTGCATCAACATCATCACTAATGTACCGTTAAAATGTATCCATCAACATGTCAGATAGTGAGTGATAACGTAGAAAAAAAGATAAGGGGAGGAAACATCTATAGGGGACAAGTCCAAAATGTGTGACCAACACAGTATGCATCAAAAAACAGAAAAGATGGTCCATTTCCCCCAAAATAAACTAGGGCTCTACAGTTTTCGGGTTGCCAGTTGTCCAGTATTGACCCAGACTGTTCTGTATTTGGACACTGTCCAGTAAAAAATGAGAGGTAATACTGGACATGTATGTGTATATCGGTATTACCTCTCTGGACAGTGATCTGACTGGCTTGGGGGGGGGGGGGAGAGAGGGGCGCAGGATTTCGCCAACCAAAAAGAGAGCAGGGCTGTTGCTAGGGGGCTGGCAGCTTCCTTCATCATCATTGGCTTGTGCTGGGTAATGCAGCCAATCAGGCAGATGTGTCAGGAGCCTGGGGGTTGGGTCAAGAAGAGGAAACAGCATGGAGCAGTGGTAGGTGAGAGAGAGAGAGTGTGTGTGTATGTGTGTGAGCACGTCACACCTTTCACCTTTGTGTCCAGTATATGTGTCCAAGTCACCTGGCAACCCTAGCTCTATTTACAATTTATTTGACAACAGTTTAAATTTATTTTAGAAATAAAAGAGACCAACGTTTCAGGTCCACACGGGAACTTTCATCAGATACCGTGTGACAACTAACTGTCTCAAGAAAAGGATACGTCAGATGTACCTACATTACATAGGTCAAAAGCCCCGATACATCCCTTCACGCAGTTTGGGCTGCCTGTGAGAGTAGGACGACGTGAGATCCGGTCGCCAGAAGGGAAGGGGCAAGTGTTCCAGGCTGAGACGCGGGATTCACGCGTCCTGCTGATGTCGCCGACACTGTGATGTGTACTATACGGGAGCAGCAGCAGCTGCAGCATTGACGTACGAGGACCCGTGGGATCGTCAGTACTATCCCTTTTTGGGTGATCCTTTCTTTTACACCATTTTCATTTGTTCCTCTCTGCAGACTATATGCTTATTTCAGGGGTGCACAAAGTGTAGAACAGGCGCTCCTAGTAGAATAGTGCTAAAAAGTACAATATTTAAATGCTAAATCATCTGTGACTTTAGTGAATTTAAGCGATATTGTTTTACATAATACCCCTTTTCAGAATTTGTTCCCAAACTCAACAAATGTAGAGATCTTCAGAAAACCTGGGGAGCGCAGGTACCGAAAGGGGAACGCAGAATAGAGACACAAAAGTGTCTCTTCAATATTGATGAATTGGGTGTAGCAGTGTAGGAATTGCACTCACATTTTTCAGTTTGAAAACTCCCACCGCACAACCAGAAATTGCGACGGACGGACGTGCGCACGTCACAACACGTCCTGTCTGAGCGAGGCCTAAGAGACAGAGAACATGGGAGAAGATGAAACCACAGCAGGACTGGCTGCACACTATATCAGCACCTGCACAGGCTGAGACTCCACTAACCCCCACATCCCAGTGTGTAACTGTTACCCACGTACTGTGTAATCATGATACCCTACCCCTGTTATTCATGTACTGTGTAATCATTATACCCTACCCCGTTATACATGTACTGTGTAATTCTTATTAACCCATACCCCCCGTTATTCATGTACTGTGTAATCATTATACCCTATCCCGTTATTCATGTACTGTGTAATCATTATACCCTAACCCCTGTTATTCATGTACTGTGTAATCATTATACCCTACCCCATTATTCATGTACTGTGTAATCATTACACCCTACCCCATTATTCATGTACTGTGTAATCATTACACCCTACCCCCCGTTACCCATGTACTGTGTAATCATTATACCCTAACCCGTTATTCATGTACTGTGTAATCATTATACCCTAACCCCTGTTATTCATGTACTGTGTAATCATTACACCCTACCCCCCGTTACCCATGTACTGTGTAATCATTATACCCTAACCCGTTATTCATGTACTGTGTAATCATTATACCCTAACCCCTGTTATTCATGTACTGTGTAACCATTATACCCTAACCCCCGTTATACATGTACTGTGTAATCATTATACCCTAACCCCCGTTATACATGTACTGTGTAATCATTATACCCTACCCCGTTATACATGTACTGTGTAACCATTATACCCTAACCCCCGTTATACATGTACTGTGTAATCATTATACCCTAACCCCCGTTATACATGTACTGTGTAATCATTATACCCTACCCCGTTATTCATGTACTGTAATCATTATACCCTACCCCTGTTATTCCTGTACTGGGTAATAATTTTACCCTACCCCTGTTATTCATGTACTGTGTAATCATTATACCCTACCCCGTTATCCATGTACTGTGTAATCATTATACCCTACCCGTTATTCCTGTACTGGGTAATAATTTTACCCTACCCCGTTATTCATGTACTGTGTAATCATTATACCCTACCCCCCGTTATTCATGTACTGTGTAATCATTATACCCTACCCCCTGTTATTCCTGTACTGGGTAATAATTTTACCCTACCCCGTTATTCATGTCATGCTTTGGCAATACTGAAATGTTCTTGTCATGCCAATAAAGCTTATTTGATTTGATCAAACTATAGTGCAGGTGGTTAAAAGGTAAGATTTATGTATCAATAAAAATACTAACACTCTCCCAGATAAAAGTGTTTATAGACCACTATCTAGGAAGGGAAAGCAGGGAGATGTAGAAGGGGACAGCGTCTCATCGATCCCACCCCCTCGCTGGCCTGTGTCTCGACGTCACTTGTGATGTCACCCCGTCACTCCCGGCAGGAAAACAGCACGAGAACTTAAAAGCCAGTGAGTGCCCTTCTCTTAATGTGTCCAGAAATCACCACTCTACATGTTTCGCATATAGCCTCGTTTCCAAAAGCAAGGTGAAAACGAACCAAACCCCGGCAAGAACCAGGTCAAGCGTCGTCTTCTAGGCATTCCGCTTGAAAGAGGCAATAGTGAGGTATGAAATAGCCATGGTAGGGTATCTTCCCACTAACAGTGGGTCCTGCTAATTTAGTGATTGGGGTTGGTGACGCGTCTCCAAGGGGTTCACCAAAAGAAATCTGTAATGACGGATCCGACAGTTGAAAACTAAAGGACCATTGTGGGTTCTTGAGCCCATGTGGGGACAGCACCTTAGCGTGGGTGGTATAGCTGGGACTCACCGCAGGAGGTCCCAAAGTCGCTCAACCACAATAGCAAGGCATTATGGGGCGTGACTTTGGAAGCTCACGTGTGAGTTATACCCTCTATGCGATCGGCCCACACCGAGGTGCAGTTTGGGGGCTTATTAAGCGTGTGCTCCCCCCACGAGCTCAGGACACTATACTGCCTGAGATCAGTCACTAAGGTTTATTAGCAATATTCTGATCTTCAGCAATAAGATTTATTAACTAGGCGTTTGCAGGACAAATATTTTCTAGCAAGGGGAGCACAGTGTAACAATAAATTGGGGACCACTGAGCTCATTGGATTTATCTTGTTGGAAACTTCAGAACATTGGATAGCATCAAGCCCCCCTCCACCCCTTTTGAGCACAGCAAGGGGGCTGCCGGATTTCCCCCTCCCGATTCTCAGAGCACGCAAGAAACTATGTGGGGGCCAAATCTCAGGCTAACCAGAAGCTGCAGCTTCACCGGTCTGCAGCACCCTAATGGACGTCCATTTAACCCCCCAGAAAGTAATACCAGTAACTTCACCAGTATGCCGTGAACCAGGGGGTTCCCGGAGCTGAAAATGGTGGTCAGTCAGTGTGGATCGCTTCGTCTAGTAAGAACTCATATTGACCTTAGTGACCCGTTATTATTTCTTCTCGGAATTCCCTGAACACCCGGGGGAGCAGCAAGGGGCAAAATCAGAGCCTCCCGCCCCCAAATGCAAGTTAGTAAAAGGGGTTATGGGGATCCCATCCAGGCGACTGACACATTTGTTTAACCTAAAACCTGACACCTAGAAGTATTAATAAATCATTGTGATTTCCTCTGGCAGCTTACATTAAATACAGATATTGTGTATAGAAAATGCAGGTGGCTCCCAGCACTCAGAAGGTAAGTTTAAACATAACGATCACAAAGGCAGGCATCAATAATGGAAAAAGTATTTTTTTTTTATTACCCTAGAGCCGGGGATACCAACTCCCGTCTTCAAAACAACCCCAACAGGTCAGGTTTTCAAAATATCCCTGCTTTAGCACAGGCGGCTGTCTTAGGCCGTGCTTATAGTGCTGGCGACGCAACCGATGACTTCACCCGTCAAAGTTATCATTTAACTGCTAGCGACGGAGACATTGATTGGTTCAGAGACCGTCACATGTGGCGACAATCTCTGAAAAATGAAATTTACCCGACTTCCAAATTTTTGGTCGCTCTGTCGCCCTTACTATAAGCGCTCGCGACGCAGTCAATTGTTTTGCAGCGACGTCACGTCGCCGGCACTATAAGCGCAGCCATAGACTGAGCCACCTGCACTGAAGGAGGGATATTCTGAAAACCTGACCTGTTGGAGGCAATTAGAGTCAAGAACCCCAGGCCTAGAGTGAATCGGATTCCCACTAAACCCTTTATATGTTTGAATAGATCTCCAACTATTCAGAGTGCAGTCTGATCTCGTACATGGTTTACAAATATTGCGTTATTCGTGTAAGTAAACAGAAATTATTATTGTAATGTTATTTATTATTGCCGTACAGTGAAAAGGATCGTTTTAATCTATATACATGGTAAGTATCTGGAATATCCAAACCTCATGCTCGGGATAGATCCGAAATATGAACGAAAGGCAACGGACAAATAGGGGCTTAATCTCTATTAATGTTAACACTTTGTGGACCAGCTCCCATAGGCTGCCCCATCCAATGCGTATTATTAATGGGGGTTTGACGGTGGAATCTCTGTATTTTTCGTCCTCTCGGCCTCAGAATTACTTTGTGAAAACAGAAACTGTAGAGCGGACACGGACACCCCTTTAGCGGTTTCTGACCGCAATTGGAATTAAAATGGATGCTCTATGCAAGAACCAATAGCCCCTCCCCCAGCAGTGTCAGAGAGACCCCACAGATTGTGTCACCGTTGAGAAACTGCTAACTTTATTTAAAAAATAACACACAAAAAAAAACAGTCATGTTGACCACTTCACTTTCTCCTACCCTCCACTAGAGGGGGTAACATCATGATCAAGGACATAAAAACGCATAACACTAAATAAAATAATGGATGGACGCTGTCCCTCTGTCACTGGGCAATCTGGGGTTCACTCAAGCAAATAAATAGCCCCCTTGGGGTGGGAGCGACA
Organism: Ascaphus truei; assembly: GCA_036426205.1. Classification (NCBI taxonomy): domain Eukaryota; kingdom Metazoa; phylum Chordata; class Amphibia; order Anura; family Ascaphidae; genus Ascaphus; species Ascaphus truei. The sequence goes on along the minus strand of WSYH01000530.1, from coordinate 111,771 downwards.
CCCCCTACTAGTCAGAGCGCACAGATTTGGGTATGACAGGGGAGAATGCCCAGCGCTGACTCAACTGGCTTCCCTAGGGCGGAGAATGGGGGTCGGATGATTAAGAGGGAGGCAGGGCTTCTTCCAGCGGGGGACGCTATAAGGGGACGTGGCTAAAGAGATAGGAGACCGATTCCCCGTTGTGCGTCCGACGAATAGCTTCTGCCAGGATCATAGAGATGTCGATGACCTGTTGAGAGATGGGAAACTGCGTGAGAGGGACATGGACAGTTTCCATGGGTCAGGAAGGTAAAGGGCCTCTAACTGGTGTGGGCAGAAGCTATCCCATAAACCCTTCACTAGAGGCGCTAGAACCGCAATGTAAGCGATTTTACCAACACGCACGCGCTGAACCTGTACCTGGATTTTGGGACAGTGTCTCATCTTCTCCTCCTGGGGGATGGTATTCGTCACTACGACTGCTTCGAAGCATGCGTTATTAATGCGGGAGATGGCCGGGCCCGAGAAAATGCCGTGTGTCAGGATGGCGTAAACCTTGGTGGCTCCAGCAGATAGGAGTCTGACAAGAGGGAGACAGAGTCAAACACACATTCCCGCCCTGTCATGTCCCACAGGCCCTATGTATAACCTTACGGGGGAGAATCAGACCACACGAGTCACAGCTCCCTTCTGTCTGGTCCACGTCCACTCACTTGTCTGCAGCGTGACAGATGGTCCCACATGTGTCTGCCATGTCGTCCACGAGAATGGCCACTTTCTCCTTCACGTCACCCACCAGCACCATACGGTCAACCTCATTTGCCTTCTTACGCTCCTTGTGGATCAGAGCGAAGTCGACATTCAGACGGTCAGCAATAGAGGTCACCCTGCGAGAGAAACAGAGTATATTACACCATGAAGATGAGACCCATGAGGTGTACATAGCTGTGTACCCACCCACCTAACACCCCATATTTTATTCTATATTGTCCACCTCTTGGCCCCGCCGGCATCAGGCGAGACGATCGTGCAGGTTTTCCACTCAGCGATGTTCTCTCTGATCCACTTCATGACAGCTGGCTCAGCATATAGATTATCCACAGGGATGTCAAAGAAACCCTGCGAGGGGAGACGAGCCGAGCTGAAGACAGAACACACCTTACCCCAGAGGTGACGGCGCTTTTAGGCTCCCCCACCAGGGAGGCGGTGGTGCTAATGTCAGGTCCCACCCCAGAGGTGGCTGCACTGTCAGGCTCCCACATCCCGGCGGTGGCGCCAATGTCACGCTCCCACACCCGAGGCGGCTGTGCTCATGTCAGGCTCCCACCCCAGAGGCGGCTGTCTCATGTCAGGCTCCCACCCCAGAGGCGGCTGTGCTCATGTCAGGCTCCCACCCCAGAGGCTGTGATGCGCAGTCCTTACCTGGATCTGGGACGCATGCAGGTCCATCGTGATGATGTGATCAGCGCCGGCTACAGACAGCATGTTGGCAACGAGCTTAGCAGAGATTGGAGCCCGAGACTGTGGGAGAAAAAATTAGTGATACAGAAGGGATATGGAGCCTGTCCCTTCCCCAACAGGGTGACAGTGACACAGACAGAAGGAAGCTATGGGGCATGGCGTGGCGTCCGTCACCTTGTCCTTCTTGTCCTGCCGTGCGTAGGGGAAGCAGGGGATGACCGCAGAGACACGGCAGGCCGAGGCGATCTTGCACGCATTGATCATGATGAGCAGTTCCATTAGGTTGTCGTTGATCTCCCCGCACCCGCTCTGCACGATGTACACATCCTCGCCCCGCACGCTCTCCCCGATCTCCACGCTGGGAAAAAGCAGGGGGCGTGTTACGGAGACTACCGTTCCCAACTATCCCCTCCTCCCCCAACCCAGAATAACCACACCAGGACAAAGAAACAGCACAGGGATTGAAAACAGACACGTGGGATCTGGAAAAATATTAACAATATCACTCCCCTCATTCACATCCTCTACAACCTTTTTCTACTCACCCCTCCACATCCTCTACTCTGTGTGGATTACACACTATACACACACACACACACACACACACACACTTTTTTTTATATACAAACAAAATACATTTTTTAATTATATATGTTTTATATATTTTCTTGATATTGCTTGAATACATTTTGTATTTTTTGGACATACTAGAGTGCTGTTTTGAGGGATTCTGTTTGTTTCTTGTTGAGAGAGAGATAAGATAGATCTCTAACACACGGCTAAACAAGAGAATGAATCTGCATCGCCACAGCCTCACATGTAGAACATGGGAGTCCTGTCGGCGAACATTTCTCTGACTCTGGACACAAGATGAACCATCTGAAGGTGGCTATACTCATAGGTAATCTTAGAACACTGAATGAGAGACTGTTGCATGAATACAAATTTATGCAACTGTTAGGGACACTTAGCGGTGGCCTAAACCAAGACCGCAGTTTCACGAGTCACTACGGACACAAGAGAACTCTTCCAATGAGTGCTAAAGGCCATGTCTATACATACTGCGCTATATGCATGCACACACAGCTGTCTCCTACACATACAAACACTCTACGTAATTCCATCCCTATATACCAATAGGGACCACATAGTATCTACACACACACTTTTAGTAATATATTTACATACATACACACACACACTTACATCACTAACATTCAAGGACTATTTAACACCTCAAGTCATAAATCGCATTCTACAGGGGGTGTGGTAGGTTTCAGTCACAGGTAACATTCCTATATGCACTGTTTTAAAGTTAAACCCTTGCTTATTCAAGGTACCATCGCCGGAAGCAGAGATCGGTGCATCTCAAAAGCACGCACAAATAAAAAAAATTCGTTAGCCACAGAACGGTATCGTCTATTCGTGATAGAGAGATATATATAATATATATATATATATAAAATAGAAAAATAAATAGATGATACCGTTCTATGGCTAACAAAATGCTTTTATTTGTGCCGAGCTTTCGAGACTATAATGATCTCTTCTTCCGGCGATGGTTACAATGAATGAAGCAAGGGTATATACTTAAAAACAGTGTCTCTTGGAATGTTATCTGTGCTGGTCCTTCCCCCACATCCACACCGGGGGGGGATATATACACACGTTCACTGATACCCTACATATATATATATATATAGATATCTAAATGAATAGATGATATAATATATATATAGATATAAGATATATATACACACACACACACACACACACACACATATATATATACATACACACACACTTTTTTCCATATAAAAAGATCACTTGTGAGCACATTCACATGTCTTAGACAGGTCTGCAACCCTGCTTTTCGCCATTATCCCCTAGCATACAGAGCTTCCACTGCAGCAAGGGATTCTGGGAAATGAAATGCAAATGTTTGTCTCAAGACCACATTACATGGAACACCATTAAGCCAATGCATGCTGCTTTAAACACAGCCTGGGATGAGATGAAAAGCCAATAAACCCACTCACAGACAGACTGTTTCGACCTCGTGGGCCTTAGTGTGAGGTTGGTTGTACTGGCTTTGCAAATTATTTACGTTATGGTCAGTGAAAAGGTGACTAAAACCCTCCACCGTATAGCATATAAAAATATTACTTGTGAGCACACACACACACATATATATAAAGGAGGCATTGTAATGTAACTGGCAAACGTATGCATCATATAGGCAGAGCGGGGATTATAAATACTGTTCTATTTGGAACTATTTAAGGGTTATTCTGATGGGCTAGCAAGCACCAGGACTGTATGCATAACATACATGTCCCAGGCTGGGGAGAAGCCCTTTGGATAACCTGTGAGAACTACACCCACGTGTTCCCCTCACACTCCGAGCGGGCGCCAAGGTGAACGCCGGGACTTGTAGTCCCCGCCCTAGGCCCTGAGGCAGCGCCCAAACCCCCGCTGTCCCCCGCGAACTACATCTCCCGGCAGCCACTGCGACATAACGGGTTACTCCTGCCCCCACCTCCTCTCACACGCCGAGCGGGCGCTAAGGTGAACGCCGGGACTTGTAGTCCATCGCCCTAGGCCCTGAGGCAGCGCCCAAACCCCCCGCGAACTACATCTCCCGGCAGCCCCCAGCGACATAACGGGTCACTCCTGCCCCACCACCCACCTCCTCTCACCAGGTCTCCTGGTTGCTGAATTTCTTGGTGACCACCTTGCCCAGCTCCAGGCCGAGCCGCTCCGCTATCTTCTGGGACAGGTCCTGGTGGGAGCTCCCGCTGAAGATCTTGATGTTCGGCATCTTGGCGGGGGGGTCAGGTGTCTCCAGCGCGCACGGGGAAGAGAGAGAAAAGCCGCGAGAGACAAGAGGCAGAACACACACGCGCGCGCCTGAATCAGGGGGGAGTGGTCCCGTGCCGGTCTCGCGGCTTCCACCGCGCCTCGGCCAATCGGGGGTGAGAGGAAGCAGCTGGCCACGCCTACACCATCCCTCCTCTATATTTAGGCACCGCTCAACTCCCCTGCTCGTTGCCTGGGAGATGAGGCGCGACGGCCATGTTGGGTACTGGCAGGTGCCCTCCTCACTTTTGCGGTATGTTGAAGCGCGGACATAGAGTCGGTAGTTAAAAGACATGAGCCCGGTAACTCATGCCTAACATTTTTCACAAGGCCCGGGTGCAACTCTGCACGCACTCCCTCAACGTTATTCTGCGTGGTGCCCACATCCAAGATGGCCGTCGGCGTCAACACGCATAGTGACGTAAAACACCAGGCCCCCCTCCATAGGGTAGCACGGGATAGATCCAGGAAGTGATTAGTGACTGGCGTTGATAGATTGGTTTTGACAATAACCACCTGCTGCACATAACTTCTATGTTATTTGTGGGTGTCACATAAAGCCCTATCTATTTTCAGTATTCTACAATTTTGGAAAACAAAAGGTTACTTTGAGTTACAAGTTATACCTTAAAATGGCATGTCTTTAATCCATCATTGATTTAATGTCTAATCACCTGCAATTTAAGCATAACAAGAATACATGTACATAGCTAAGAGTGTTTATATGATTATTCTATAGTATGTCATTCCTACTCATTATACGAGAATGTTCGCTCAGGAGTATTGTTGGAGCTCCGATGTCTGATTTGTACTATACGGAAAACTAATAAAACAATTTGAAATAAAAAAATCACATGTCTTTGGTTTATTAAATGTAAACTATTTTCGGGGTCAGGCTAGAATGGCTGTAGTGTGTTTTATGTGTTGTCTAAATGGGGGGTTATCTAAGAGCACTTTGACCTGTAAATTGTCAACCAGAACGTGACTCTGGGGTTATCATAGGAACAATCTACCGGAGACTCTCACAGCCACAAGTCTAACTTCTTTCAAGACTGAAGAGTAAGAAAAGAGAACCCTCTCGAAAGCACTCAATGTGTAAGGTAATGAAAAAATGAATTTATATTAAAATCAATTTATTAATAAAGCCTAAAAATATATATTGGTAGCAAGAATCCATGACCAATAAGTGTAGGGTGACCAGATTTTGAAAATGAAAAACCGGGACATTTTTTTTTTTTTTTATTGTAGTACACTTATACTTTACTACCATTAGTCCTTGTTACGTGCGTGTGCGTGGACCTCACTAATCGAACAAAAAAAAACCCAGATGTGAATGATTCTGTACCCATTAACCAGTGTCAGGATGCCCCCTCTTCACAATTTCTAAAGCAGCAATCCCGCCTGGGATCTTACCTGATCCGCAGACCCTCAAGGTAATACATTGGAGGGGATGTCTCCCGAGTGAAACTTGAGTCAGATCTGGAAGAAAGCAGGGTAGGTTACTTCGGTGTAGGTATACGGCAGTTAAGATCAGAGAGAGAGACGGGGAGGGAGAGAGAGACAGGGAGGGAGAGAGAGAGAGAGAGCACGAGAGATGAAGGATTTGAGGGAGGGGAAACTGGGACATTGAGATTGAGGAACGGAGGGGAGGCGAGAGAGAGAAGGGGACGGGAGGGAGACGAAGGGGGAGGGGTAGGGAGAGATGATGAAGTCGGCGAGGGGAGGGAAGGAAAACGAGAGGGAGGGGGACGGAGGGAGGGAGAGAGACGAGAAAGGTAGGAGGGAGGAGCGAAGGGAGGGAGGGGGGGCTGAGACGAGGAAGCGGGGGGGAGGAAGAGAGAAAGGGAGGGAGGGAGAGAGAGAGAGAGGCGGGGAGGGAGGAGAAGTGGTAGGGTAGGAGAGTGGACGGGGAGAGGGAGAAGGGGAGGGGAGGGGAGAAGAGAAGGGGAGGGAGGGCAGAGAGCACGGGAGGGAGTGGAGGAGTAGTGGCGAGGGAGGTGATGGAGGGAGGGGGAGAGAAGGGGAGACAACTGGTACACAACAAACATACTGGTACAACACACACACTGGATACAACACACACACACAATGGTCACACATGGTATTATACACAACAAACAAAAACTGGGTACAAAATGAATGGAAAAACAAAAAGGGTAACACATACGGCAGTAAAACAACAAAAAAATGGGACACACACACTGGTACACACAAACACCACACTACTGGTCAACTACACACACCCTGGTTACACAACAAGGACACCATGGCACACACACTGGTATAACACACACACACACACACACTGGTAACACACAACTGGTCCCTTACACACACAACACAACCACATGGTACACACTACTGGACCACACACAACACACAGGTAGCACATTGACACACACAGTACAACACACACACACACTGGTCTTCACACCACAACTGGTTACACACACGTATACTGGTACACAAACACTGGTAGAACACACTGGTACACCACACACACCCTGGTAAACACACAGGTAACACACACACACACACACACACACACACACACACACAGGTACAACACACACACACCACACACACACACACACACACACACACTGGTACACACACACACACACTGGTACACACACACACACACACACACTGGTACACACACACACACAGGTACACACACAACACAGTGGAATACTGACAAAGGCAGCCACGAGCAGGCGGCTCCCCGCCTCCCCCTGCACCCACCCCCGCGCCCGCACTCATCTCCCGCACCAAGGGGGGGGGGGGGTAGATGGGAGCGCCGGGCCCGGGACGCAAAGGTACAAACTGCCGCCCACCCCCCTCCTCCCCTCCCCCGGCGGGCAACCACGGGATCCCTGGGCAGAATGGGGGGACACCACGCAGCCACCACGTACCAACGTACGTTTCGCGCCTCTGGCCCATTACCCTGACGAGAAGCCAGCGGCGCGAAACGTACGTCGGTACGTGGTACGTGATGACGTCGATTCTGTGACGTCACCAGAGAGCGCGGGAACGTGGGTAACGAGCGGCGTGAGACTGGCGTCCTGAACAATCCGAGATAACCAGGTTGTATGTCTCCATCAGCTATATAGCTGAAGCTGAACCAGTAAATCGTACATAGTGGCACAATCAGTATAAACTGGATAACATATCGTGGTTTTATCTGAGTACTATTTAGGTGTATATATATGAGTGATATTGAAACCGTTGGACAGTGAAATACAGCTATACGGAAATAACGCTGCGTAGTCAGCGAAATCACTGTGATCACATGTAAATAAGCACTATACGATTTAGGCATGTATAGGTATACTAATACCTGAAATATTGAAAATATTAAATACACATGCAGAGTAAAATACTTATGCGGTGATATATGCCATAATAGAATAAAGGAGACACACTAAGTATCCACTAGCATTTCAGGAGTAATGTACTAACTACGCATGAGTAGGGGATATAGTGTATACTCTAGACCCTGAACCTTTGGAGACAATATCCTGGTCTACTTACTAGGCGTATCAGGTCCTACACCACTCTGGTAAATATACCTACACCCCCTTCCTCCCACCCCCCACAGCTCAAACCCCTTTTCCCCCTTTCCGTTTTAGCCACATAGTGGTTGTCCTATTATTTTTTCTTATTTTGTAATAGATGTGTTTAATAAATCTGGTTTTAAACATTTTAATGTATGGCTATGGGGGAAACCCGAAGGATTGAATCTTTCCTAGCCGATCATTCTGGAAACAGTGAGTGCAAATAGGAGTCTTTTTGATCATACCTGTGACCATTTCCCGTACTCTGGTATACCTTATTCCCGTATGCACCCTATTTCCTATATATACACCTATACATTTCCATACAGCCGGAGAGTGGTAGACATCCTTCTATTTGTTGAATAACGGTTACCCTGATCTCTCCAGTCCTGACCCTGGCTTGTCCACTGATGATGCTGCCTTCTCCAGTCCCGACCCTGCTACGTACGACTACGAACTGCGCAATCCGGATCAGCCTGCGCGGTCTAAGGTCGGTGCTTATACAACCCCATCTCAGCCACGCGGTCCGACCCAGGTTTGTGGCGAGCACAACCGTGACAGGTGGAAACAGGAGAGAGATTCCTTAGCTCACAATTGGGCTGACATAAGGAGAAGGAGGACTGACCAGAGTTTTTCCTGAGCATACAACTATGCTGACAGATGAAAGACCCGACTGTTATTCCTGGGAGTGGTTGGACTGCAAAAGCCTGCAGCTGGAGAACCAGATAAGACTTTCTTATACATTGCTCCCTGAGAAATATGATATATGTTTTGGGGACTGGGAACTGGCTTATCCAGCCAGCCACAGATAGTTAGGGCATATACTGTCTAGTTATTCTCCAAAGTGGAACAGGTTTTTCTTTTATGTTTTGTGTTTACATTGTTTAAAGGAACAGGCAATACAGCCTTAGGTTAATTTCACTCTAAACGGTCTCCATTAGCATTCTTCTGCACACATCTCTTACAGTATCTGGGGGAATTCTAAAAATAAAATGGAATATTCACTTTTTGTAACGACAGTCTTCATTGGTGCGTCATCTAGAAGTACTTTTAGTTCCTGTATGAATTCTACTGTTGGATCAGTACTCAATTTGCTATAGAGAACAATATCATTCAAAATTCTGTGTGCCTCAGCGTCATAGTCAATTCTGTTAAGGAGTACAGCTCCCCCTCCCTTGTCCGTCTGTCTAATTATAATGTTTCTATTCTCTTGTAGACTTTGAAGAGCTTGGTTTTCTTCTCTATGTTTTAGATCATGCGTGTTATGACCTTACACCATGTCCGTGAACTCATTATCAACTACATTAAAAAATGTGTCAATAAAACACCCTTTTGGCTGGATAAACATTTGACTGTGGTTTAACATTCGTATGTGGACATGATGCTGAATCATTTCTTTTTGACGATGCCTCACCTATATGCAGCCCTGTTTCCTTCTGAATACAGTATGCTACCAATGCTGTCTAACCTGTTGGCTCGCAGGGCCTAAGCCTCCGCCACGGAGAGCCTGGGGCAATATATATATATAGGGATAATCTCTTACCAGGTGCAGCGCCTCCACCTGTGACGGCTCCCAGCAGAGCGGGAGTTGTTCCTCACAGGACAATATTACAATACTACGCACACAACATATAAAAGAAACAGTAGCTTTACTAGCGGTAACCATAACCATGCATGTCATTCCAGTCAATGTCACTCTTCAAGGAGACACAATAACTAACGCGTCTCGCAGGACACGACCCTTCACCGTGTTCCCACACTGTGTCCAATACCCCACACCATAAACCCCCAAAGTGAGTGTAAGTGTGTGTGTGTGACTGCGCAGCGACTAATATGAATGATAATATAGTTGGTGCACTTAATGGATGTTACCTGCCGAGCGCTCCTGCACTCGGGCCCGCAACACACTTTACAAAGGATCCGACGACGCAGAGCTGCCTGTGGTACCTTCCGTGGCGTTCCCACCCGGATGGCTGATGATATTCCTGGAGAGGTCTGGTCCCAAACCTCAGGGATGGTATCGTGACAGTCTCTGGGTCTTTAACAACTTCTCATACTAATGTGACAGGTTCCTATTCTAGGGCCTGTCCCTACATTAACTCTGACTGACTGTGACTCAGGGCCTATCTGGGCCTGGGGGTATTCGGGCCTAGTGTAGAGGCTACTTGCCTCTCTACACACACGGAGCTCCTACCTCTTCCCCTTCCCGATCTTCACTGACCAGCGTGCTCCCCTGCGCAACCTCCTATATCTTCCTGCCAAGATCCTGTCGCCCTATTGGCTCCCTGGCGTCACCTGGTCTGGCTGAGGCTCATGGGACTTGTAGTCCCATGCTCTAAACCTCCTCTGGTTGGTCCGTGCTTTGCGCGCTACCACAACCACTTGCTGCGTATGCGCGACCTCTCTTCTGTTGCCGTCGCCTACGGGACTTACTGCGCATGCGCGAATACCAAAATGGCGGCGCCCTGAACACTCGGGCCACAGTGGAGCCTCCGGTGCACCGGAGCGCTCCCTGCACGCCTTGCAACCTTCCCTTACTCTCCCATTGCAACGAAGATAAGGGTGAACCTGGGGGACCTGGCTACATATAATAACTAGAATTGATGTTACAGGACAGGCTTCATTTCTTAGAAAATGTTACTTGAGTGTCAAATTTCTGATAAATTTGTGTAGATCAGAAAAGAGTTGAAACCCATGCGGGCCACATGTCTTAGAAAAGGAAAGACCTCTCTGTTCCTCAGTGAGTGTAACTGTAGATACATGCAAATAATCCTACTTTGTTTGTGAGTGTGCAGTTTATATTTTAATCCAGAACCATATACATTTTGTAAACCTTACTACACTATGAGTGCGCCTGTTTTTTGTTTGTCTTTTTCCTAGATATATATAAAATATATATATATTTATATATATAAATTTGAAAATCTTGGTTGTGAGTGTCTGTAGATCATTTGATTGGTCCGTCGGTCTGCCGGCCCTCTCACGGCTCTCATTGGCCAGTGTGTCTCGCCCCCCCCTGTGTGTCCTGCCGCCCACGGCTCTCATTGGCCGGTGCGCTCTAACCCAGGGGTCCCCAACCCCCGGCCACACTGCTGCTGCTGCCTGAGGTGAGGAAATGCTCCCTGGTGGTGGTGGTGTCGGCTGTTGCTTCTGGGGGAGGCTTAACTGAGACGTGTGAGTATTTGCCCCCCCCCCCCCCCAGCTCCGTTTTTTAACCCCCCAGCTCTGTTTTTTGACTCCCGAGCTCCGTATTTGACCTCCCCCAACTCCATTTTTGACCCCCCCAGCTCCGTTTTGTGCCCCCCCCGCTCCGGTTTTCACCCTCCCAGCTCCGTTTTTGACCCCCCCCCAACTCCGCTTTTCACCACCCCCAGCTCAGTTTTCACCCCCAGCTCCGTTTTGGAGCCTCCCAGCTCCGTTTTTGACACCCCCCAGCTCTGTTTTTGACACTCCTCCGCTGTTTTTGACCCCAGCCAGCACCTTTTTTTGACCCCCCCCGGCTCCGTTTTTGACCCACCCACGTAGTTTTTGACCCCCCCCTGACCACACACAGTTACACCACACAAACAGTATGACGACACACAGTGACCAACACACTGACAGACACAAGGTGACACCCTCCTTCCCCCAAACGGCACCCTGCTTCCCCCTCAGCCCCGCCTCTCCCACCTCCTTACCCCACCCCTGCCTTCCCCCCCGCCCTTGCCCCCCCCACCTTCCCCCACCCCTGCCTTCCCACCCACCTGTCCCCCCCACCCCTGCCTTCCACCCACACCCACTCCTGGCTTTCCGCCCGCCTTCCCCCCCCCCCCCTGTCTTCCCCCCCGCCTTCCCACCCAACCCCTGCCTTCCCCCCACCCATGGCCTTCCCCCATCCACCCTGCCTTCCCCCCCCACCCCACCCCTGCATCCCCCAACCCCACCCCTGTTCCCCCACCCCACCCCTGCTTCCCCCTTGCCTCCCCCCAAACCCTGCTTTCCCCCCACCCCATGCCTTCCCCCACCCCACCTTCCCACCCACCTGCCCCCCCAGGCTTTTCCCCCCGCCTTCCCCCCACTCCTGCCTCCCCCCCCACCCCTGCCTTCCCCGCCCGCCATCCCCCTGCCTTCCCCCCACCCCTTCTTTCCCCCTGCCTCTCCCCCTGCCTTCCCCCACCCACAACCCCTGCCTTCCCCCCCCACCAACCCACCGCCTTCCCCCCTCCACCCAACCCAGCGCTTCCCTCCCCCGGCCCTTCCCACTATCCCCCCATCCCGCACAATTCACCCACCCTGCCTTCCCCCACACCCGCTTCCCCACCACCTGCCTTCCCCCCAACCCCTTTGCACTGCCCCCCACACGCCTGACCTTCCCCCCCACATTCCTGCCTCCCCCATCACACACTGCCGTACCCCCCACCTGCTTCCCCCCCCACACCCCTGCCTCCCCCCCCACACTAACAACAGATGCTAGATGGCGCTCTACTAAACCCAATAAAACAGTGAAGTGAATCAATAAATCAATAAAACAATATAGTGATATAATAAAGTGAATAAACAAATCAAATAGTGATAAATAATCAATATGTATAAATCGTGAATACAAAGGTAAAAGAACCACTTATCACTCGACCCTGCAGAAAAGACTGTTTCAAAAGTCTGAAGATGCACTGTAGATCGAATTCCAGGGGAGCGTCGTGGATACCCAAAAAAGAAAAATATATAATAGTGTAATACAGTAACACAGTGGTAATCAAAATATAAGGGGTTGCCAAATCACTACTCACAAACGAAGTAGATTTAAAAGCATTAGATCTGTCTGGAACTGTGAATCATCCCAGTCAGGTGCGGTAAATAGGGTCAGCAATCTCATGAAAAAGAGAAAACAGCCATGGTGCAGATAGAATAACAAATTTATAAATAAAGGTCACGAATGGAGGCTTACATAGATCTTAATAGTAAAGGCAGTATGCAGCTGGGTCTTTTGTGCGTCACAAACTCTCACCGCCCGGTACACACTGCTCGCACTGGTCCCAGCTCTCGCGTGTGTGGACACCGCAACGTCACTTCCGGATCGTGTCGTCACAGCTTGCCGGAACGGAGGACAGCACTAAAATTCCCTCTGCTTCTCTTCCTACTGTAAGATGGCTAACGAGCCAGACTCAACGCGTTTCGACGTAATGACGTCTTCATCAGGAGTGGCTAACATATGCTAATAGCTAGATATATACCCTATACCCAGCTACGATTGGTGCAATTCTTAATGATTCATACATAGTTTTGATTGGTCGATCTCCGGTATACACATACTTCCTGTATGATTTACAAATGGAATATAGTACTAATTAAAGATATAAATTACACAATATGAAATAGATACATTGTAATAAAAATATATATAAAAATAAATCACTATTATACAAATGAACTAAATAATGTTAATCTATCATCAATTGATATTAAAAATCAGTGGGTATGTTGTCCCCAAAACAACATAGCCACAAAATAAATTTTCTACTTAAAAACGGTGATTGTTGATGCCTAATAGCAATAAACAAAAGATGACAAGAAAGAAAACACAATTAGCAACAATATATTGGTATATTAAAAATCTTAAAAATATATACATAAAAAATATATATATATATATATATATATATATATTAAAATATTAAAATCAATGTTACTTAAAAATGTTTAAAATGAACTTCAACATATTATAGGAATACCCCTATATCAAGCTCAGCATTTAGGCCATCAGGAACTAACGTTTTTAGTGTAAATATCCAAAAGGATTCCCTTTTGGTTAGTTCCTGGTCTCTATCTCCCCCTCTCCAATGAGGGAGAACATGTTCTATGGCCGTAAATTTTAAGCCTGATACATCTCCTTGATGTTTATTAATAAAATGTTCGGACAGTAAATGGGTCATCACTTTACGTCTCACATTACCAATATGTTTGAGTATTCTAATGTTCATTTGTCTCTTAGTTGTCCCAACATATTGTAGCCCACATGGGCACTCAATGAGATACATAATATAGCTGGTTCAACAAGTTATGTGTTTATTAATAGTGTACTTTCTTTTAGTTACATTCGAAACAAATTCATATTTATCCTGGGCTCGATGAGCACAAGTCTTGCACGTAGTGCATCCAAAAAAGCCTTTGATATTCGGCCACCATCTACTGGTTGTAACATTATTTTTAGGCAATGCACTTGGTGCAAGGTGATCTTTTAGTGTTCTTGCCCTTTTAAATATAATCACTGGCTTATCTGGAACCATATCTCCTATGATTTGGTCATTTTTAATTATATGCCAGTTTTTATTTACAATGTTAATAATGTAACCGGCTTGTCTGTTGTAATTAGTGATAAAAGAAAAATTAAAATCATTTTTATCTTGTTTTTGTTTCTTTACTACATCTTTTAATAAATCATCTCTGTCTATATCTTCTACCATTTTAATTGCTTGCTGAACAATATGCCTATCATAATTTTTATCATAAAATCTTTCCTCAAGAAATTTGGTTTGAAGCTTAAAATTGACGTCATCTGTACAATTTCTTTTTAATCTCCTAAATTGCCCATATGGCACATTCTGAAGCCAGTTTGGATGGTGACAACTAGTTTGTAATATATAATTGTTCTTATCAACGTCCTTGAAATGTGTCATAGTTTTAATGGTACCTTCTTCAATGTAGATCACCAAATCAAGAAAATTAATTTTATTTTTGCTGTAATTACAGGTGAATTTCAAATTTAAATCATTATCATTAATATATGAAATGAATTTTAAAAGGCTCCCTTCATCTCCTCTCCAAATAAAAATGACGTCGTCGATAAATCTCCGCCATAGGACCAAATTCGCACCCAGCTCCGCAATCGACCAAATATGGTTCTCTTCCCATACTGGCATGAAAAGATTTGCGTAGCTGGGGGCGGATTTAGTACCCATGGCAGTACCACATTTTTGTAGATAAAAACTTTGTTCAAACCAAAAATAATTATGTTTTAATATAAACAAAATGCTGTCTAAAATAAAATTGGATTGTTCATGGGTCATATTTAAATCCTGTGATAATATCTTATCAATTGCCTCAAAACCTTGCTAATGGCTGATGGACGTATACAAGGATGTAACATCACCTGTAACGAGATAAAAATCATCTTCCCATATCTTTCCTTTAAGTGTTCTTAAAATATCTGTGGCATCTTTTATATAGGATTTTTGAATCTTAACGTATTTCTGAAGGAAAATATCTACATAGGCTGATAAATTAGAGGTAAGGGAATTTATACCTGCTATGTTAGGTCTTCCCGGGGGATTAACGTGGTATTTATGTAGTTTGGGCAAATAATAGAAAATAGGTAATTTTGGATTCATTAGATTCAAAAAATCAAATTCTTTATCATCTAATATTCCATCATTTTTGCCTCTATTTAGAAGTACTTGAAGTTCCTTTTGATATTGAGCTGTAGGATCTTTAGGGAGTTTGCAATATGTAACTGTATCTCCCAAGATTCTTTCAGATTCTTTAATATAATCTTCTCTATTTAGTACGACTACCACTCCCCCTTTATCAGCTTGTTTTAAAACTATTTGTCTTTCTTCAGTCAATGCCTTTAAAGCTTCTCTTTCTGGTTTTGTTAAATTATTAGAAAAGGGAGACTTTTTTGACATTAGTTTTTCAAAGTCCATCACAACCAGATCAGAGAAGACCTCCAAATTTCTACCCTTACAATGACTAGGATAGAATTTAGATGGCATTTTAAGACCTGAGTGGATCACTTTTTCATTTCTTTCTAGATTAGAAACACCTCTGATATTTTCATCGGTTCTAATTTCCACCTCTTTAGATTTAAAAAATCGTTTTAAAGTCAACTTCCTCAAAAAAATTTGGGCATCATCAAACAGGCCAAAATTATTTGGACCTGCTGTTGGTGTGAATTTTAATCCTTTGGAGATAATCTCTTTTTCTGGTGTGGTTAAAAACTTTGAACTTAAGTTAAAAATATTATGTGCCTCTCTCATTTTCTGGGGATTTTCCTTTTTTCCTTCTCTTCTCCTTCCTCGTTTTCCTCGTTTCTTTCTCGCTTTTTTGTGTACTTTTTGTTCAAAGGGGGTTCTTTCTCCCTCAATGGATAAAATCGATTGGAGGACCCCCCTTCCCCTAAAAAACTATTAGTATCATTTTTAGAGTATTTGGAGAAAATTTGTTCTCTTTTTTCCTCTCTTGTTGTGACTCTGTGTGTATCAGTTCTTTCAAAATCTGAATCTTCACTGTCACTCCTCCTTCTCGTTTTTTCACTGTGGGGGTTGGATCTTGGAGGTTCTTCCGCGGGTCTTGGGGGAGACTTTCTGCGTTCGGACCTCCAATTCCCCCCCCCCCCCCAGCCAACATGCCCGTCCCCCCATCCTACCCCTGCCTTTCCCCCCCCCACCACCCCTTGAAACACCCTCCCCCACCCCACCCCACCCCTGCCTTCCCCCCCCACACCCTGCTTTCCCCCACACCCCTGCCTTCCCCCTACAACCCCCCCACACCTCCCTCCCCTCCCTCCCCCACCCCACCCCCGCTCCACCTCACCCCCCCCACACCCCGCCTTCCCCCCAACCACTGACCTTCCCCACCCCTGCCTCTCCACCACCCCCCCACCCCTGCCTACCCCCACCCCCACTCGCCTTCCCCCCCCCCCACCACCCACCCCTGCCTTTTTAAGTTTGCTGCACGTTTAAAACCATTTGTTTTGTTATTTACACAGTTAAAGAGAGTGCTGGCTCTTCAATACCCCTGGCATCATATGACTTTGCTATTAGTTTAGAGTGCGATTCGTTCCTCACCCCCTGTGTGCGTATGTATGTATGTATGTATGTATGTATGTATGTATGTATGTATGTATGTGTGTATGTGTGTATGTGTGTATGTATGTATGTATGTATGTATGTATGTATGTATGTACAGTATAAACAACACAGAAAGGACGAAACATAGGAAAACACAGTGAAGCAGGCTGCATCTTTGAGGAGCTGCTGTAAATACAAACAGAACATTTGGAGGTTAGTGAAGAGGTTGGCCCCAAATAGGAGAGGCCCTCTTGAGAGCGCACCTAGCTGTCATAACTGATACAACTTAACCTTTCATGGTCTAATAAAATAAGCCAAACTGTTAAAATAATTACTGGTGAGATGATGAAGTAATTAATTAAAAGTGTGTGTGGGGAGATGGCAGGGGAGTATAAATTGCATAAATCAAGCAGGGAGCCTTTTTTTGTAGCAGCAGCATGAAATATAATCAACTTGCCGCAGTAAATAAAGACGTTCAAATTCACTCAATAGAGATATCCCCCTGTGTGGCGTGAGGGAGTGCTGGACTCTCACCGCTAGGTTACTCTCTGGATTCACAGTGGTAATGTGGAAATAATACATGAAAGCTGAATGAGATCAGTGCTGTGGGTAAGTGCTATTTAATTCTGAAACTTAGTAGTTGCACTTAATTGGAGTCCCCTCAGCATTAACCCAGTAAACGATTAGTCTGGAAGCTAGTTCTACTGCTTTCCATAATTGACCAAAGATAACGAGCTCAACATTACGGTCGTTAGTACAGTCTGAAAGGAGATCAGTCATGTATAGGTGGGTACGGCAGAGACTGTAGCGATGTGAGCTGAGGTCTGGAAGGCAGCGAGTGTACTGTAGCTAAACCTGCAGTTGCTGTTCTAATAGCCGGTTTAATGCCTCATGTCATCACAGTTTCATAGCGAAGTTCTCTGAAAGTTAAAAGTTAGAGATAACGCCTGTATCGACATCCAGCAGCCTGGGGGAGAGCGGTGCTGAGGGAGAGGCAATGGCTGATTGAATGTGAAACTTTGTTGCTGCAGTTGATTAGAACCGTTCCAATAGAAATATTAATGACTAATGTATCAATTCCCTCATTTTTTTCAACCTTCTTTTTAGTAAAGGAACCCTAGCATTAGATTGTGAAATTCTGGGAAACCCTCTCCCCACCTACCCCTTCCCATCCAACCTGCCTCCTCCCCCGCCATCCAACCCTCCCTCCCCCCAACTCCCGCATACAACCTCCCTCCCCCCAACTCCCCGCCTCCTAAACCCTCCCTTCCCCACCTTTCGTCTCTAGTCTTTAACTCCGCCCGCCCTTGTCCCTTATCAAATCCCTCCCTCTTCCCCCCTACAACTCCCCTCTCCCCACATTGCTCTCCTCCTCCTTGACGATCTAACCCACCCTTATGCTCTCTGCCCCGTACACTCTCTCCTTCGCTCTTTACCCCGAACTCTCCTCCCCTCATTCTCCCCCCCTCTCTTTTCCCCTTACACTCTCCCCCTTTCTTTTCTCCCTTTTCGCTTCCCTGAGGGGCAGCCTGTTCCCCAAGGTCACGGCGACCTTCCCTTTATCTTGCCTGGAAAGTATTTCTGATCAGGTAGCCACAATTTTATTTTCAGGGCGTCAAGCGCGAAGTATACGGATAATATCTAAAAAAATAAATATATATATATAATATAGGAACCAGCACACGTGAAATTGAATAAATGTCAAATACATTATTATTGTGGTAAAATAACAAAGGAGGGGGGTTAATGTGCTATCTTATTATTGGACCAAGAAATACTTGATATGTTACAAGATTTACGACCTCAGAGGGTTCTTCAGAGGCTATTATACTGTATACAGTTTCCTAGCGAGATATCTAGTTACAATGGATATGGGGAGGAAGTGAGATGAAATGATAATGATGCTGGCAGCTAGTGTGAAAATGAACCGAGAAGGCCTAAGAAGCCACACTATTGTAATGTAATGGGGACCTGGACAATCAGGAGACACAAGAGTAAGATGTGTGTGTGTGTATAATCAGGGATGGGAAAATCCTAGGCGCTTAAACTGTATCCACAGGCGCCTGTGCTCTTATCCTATCAGTAACCACCGCGACCGGCAACAGCGCTCCCAGCATGAGCGGTACATAAGAATAATATCCCTGGCGCACATTTCCTTTCCCCAAAGTCAGGGGTTTGCAAATGCCATGGATGCACTCATCACAACAGCTTGATTTGTCGGGACACGTTTCATACATCCCCACTGTGGCAAAAACCGTGTGATTAAACAGACTGAGCTGATCTTGAAAATCAGTTGTATATCTCATTACGTGCCCCTGTGGTAAAAACTAGGCGGGGAAGAGCGATCACTGACTAAAGGAAAGACGGGCATTGCAGCGTTCCAGCACAGGGACTGCTATCGGGCAAAAGCTCACACCAACCTGTGGCTAGCCAGTTTGTGGGCTACAATCCATTGCAAGCCAGCGATGCATGCCTATAGAGTGAGTGAGATGTCCTCCGAGAGGAGGTGACATGTCTTTACTACTGCTCAGATGCAAAGCACTTTGGATATATACCTTAGACACCATGTAGTCTTAAGCCAGGGGTGAGCAAACTTTTTACACCGAACCAAATTTATATGACCTTTTTTTATTAATCGGTATAACATTTTTGAAACAGTAAAATATGACAAATGTTATTGGTTTGTTTTTAAATAAATCAGCATAGTGGTATAAGATAATACCGACTGCAATTTTTTTCTCCCTTCCCCCATCCTCTCCCTGATCCGTTCTCCCCTCCTCTTCCTCATCTCCTCTTCCTCCTCATCTCAGTTCTCTCCATCTCCTCCTCTTCATCTCAGCTCTCTCCCCCTCCTCCTCCTCCTCATCATCATCAATTCTCTCATCAGCTCTTCCCCCCTCATCATCAGCACTCCCTTTCTTCATCAGTTCTCTCCCTCTCCTCCAGCTGTCTCCCCCTCCTCCATGCCTACCTTTAAAGCAAGGTGGTGATAGAGGCGGGCTTCGGGAGATAACGGCGACGGGCATCCAGACTTAAGCAGAGGAGCAGCTGGTAGAGGAATTAGGAGTTGCACAGAGGCAGAGCAGGACCGCCGGAGAGGAGCGCGCCCCAGTGGTCCGATCCTGAAGTATTTCTTACTTCCGGTGTTGATGCTGCTAGAGCGCCCTCCTCCCCAGCCGTCCTTCTCTGCCTACATGCAAATCCTAACTCCTCTGCCGGCTGCTCCTCTGCTTAAGGCCACGCTAAAGGTGGCGGTGTCGCTACATGCGCGCGCACTTCCGGGACTCTTACCTGATTCCCTATTGTAGTTGCTCAAGTGCCCGCGGCGCTGTAGCGCGTCGACGCTGCTACATTTTGGCCCGACAAGTAAATCTGTGATTTCGGGCTGCAGTCGCGTGACGTCAGCGTCACGTGAGCAGGTTCAGCCAATGAGGGCGAACCACCTCCGTGATGCATCCGTGACCCATTCTCCACGACCCCCGCCCTCCCCAATCTCCTGCAGCCTAGTGCACATATCCCTGGGGCTGTAGGAGTGCGCGCGGGGGCACGCACAGTAGTGCGCGCCCACGCTGCCACCATGAGTTCGGCCTAACTCTGGCGGCCTGCCGCCGCTATCAGCTCACGCCTCTATCACCAACCTGCTACACTCTGCACCCCCCCCCCCCACCTACGAAATGTTGCGCCACCCCATTTCGCGGTCTAAGCAACGTAATGTTAACCTATCGCTATCTTTACCGCTACACTATTTATAAAAGGAACAAATGAGGTGCAATCCGTTGATCCTAGAGATATTTTCAAGGTACCGGTGGTGTGTGAGAGATGCACGCCCACCAGTAAACGGATAATGCAGAAATAAATGGTGGGTATTTATAATACTTAGGACGGAGTGTGGGAGTACAGAGAATTCTGAATTACATAAATAAACCACTGGCAGAATTGTGTATGTGTGTTGTGTATATGTGTGTATGTATGTATATCTTTATTTATATAGCGCCAACAATGTACTCAGCCCTTCACAAAGACAATACAGAGAATTATAATAATACAATAAGTGAGACAATAGGAAAGGAAATCCCTGCCCCGGAGAGCTTACAATCGAAGTGGTATCTTGGGAGACAGTTACAGCAGGTTAGGGAATAAGTGCAGTAGATGGCAGTGCTTGGCCACAATGGTTGGTAGGAGTGACTGTGTGTGTGGGACAATAGCCATGAGTGCAGGCTGTTGGGAGGCTTCTTTTACGATGTGCGTTTTAAGGTTGGTCGGTATTAAATTAGATGGGTTAACACCATTAGCAGGGAAAGAGGTGGCAGGGAGGTGTGGGTGAGAGCAGGTGTGTATGTGGCTGGGTCCAGGATTAGGAGAGATATCCCCCGCAGCAAGAAGGAGGAATTGGACAGAGAGAGCAGGAGAATAGAGGATTTGTGAGGGTGCTTTTTACTTAGGGGTGTACAAGTTTTTGGGAAAGAGATGTGTAAATAGTGGTGCAGTGTATGGGCACAGGCATAGGTGGAGGGGAGGAGCGATGAAGAAATGTGGTCAGAGGGGAGTGGGGAAGTTGGTGAGAAGAGAAAAGTTTACAAAGGAGTGAGTGAAAAGACAGCAAATCGGGATGGTATAATTAGAGGCCGGGAGAGAGGCAGGAGGTGAGAGTTCCCAGGTATTGAGATATCCGATGGGTCGGGGGAACAGTTGCTGGGTCCCAGCCCCGTAGGCGCTGTTCTGATTGGGCGGTTTGAAGTTCCCACTCTAGTCTTAAC
This sequence comes from Ascaphus truei, assembly GCA_036426205.1. Lineage (NCBI taxonomy): Eukaryota > Metazoa > Chordata > Amphibia > Anura > Ascaphidae > Ascaphus > Ascaphus truei. The sequence continues at coordinate 90,333 of WSYH01000530.1, read as the reverse complement.
CCGCCCCTGTCACACCTCCAACTCTGATCGGCCATCACAGGTGAGTCCTCACTCTGCTGTCATCTTGATAAAGGTCCAATCGGGAACCAAAACCTTGACTCAATTAATATGCTTTAATTAAGAAATATCCAAGTGTGTAGAATATTTATTATTGTGTGTGCTTGTTTGTGTGTGTGTGTGTGTGTGTGTACATATACACTGTCTTGTTCTATTCTGCACCTTACTCGTGTCCCTGATTGTCTACATTCCCATAACATTACATCAGTGTCAGCTCTGTTCATTTTCACACTAGCTGTCAGCATCCTTAACATCTCATGTCACTCCCTCCCCATATCCACTTTAACGAAATATCTTACATACAAAACTGTATGTAATATCCTCTATTTCTATATTTCTGCCACGCCTGATGAAGAACCTCGAGAGGTTCGAAAGCTTGTCACAGATCAACTATTTGTTGGTCCAATAAAAAGTATCACACTATCTACTCCTTCTCCGTGCTTTGTCATTTCACCATATGGAAGAAAGGACCAGCACGGCGCCCCACCCATCTTTACCCGAACCATTTACTGGAATGGATCGACGTTTTGGTCCCCAATGGACTTTTCTCAAGATCAAGTCAATAGTCAGCTGATTGCACCTAATATATTATAATCCCCAATGACAAAAATGATAGCATTGGTGCCAAATGGTGTCAGACTGGTTGATGAACATTGGTGAGAACAATAAAGTGGTCCAAAAAATCAATAACTTCCCTTTATTATTCTCAACAGATCTTCACCGACCCGTCTGACGTCATTTGGCGCTAATTTTACCATTTTTTTCCCACTGACAATTATTGTATATTTTGTGTTATCAGCTCACTGTTTGCTTGGTCTAGGGCAGGGGTGCACAAACTGCGGGGCGAGGCGCTTACAGAGGCCTCGCGCTGTTCCCCAAAGCATTTAAATTTAATGCTGGGGGAATGCGCGAGGCCTCTGTAAGTCCTCTTACCTTGTCTCCGAAGGCGCATCGCTATAGCAATGCGTGGCATCGTGTTTCCATGGCAGCGTGATGTCACATGGCCCTGCTGTGTCATTTGACGCTGGAGACAAGGTAAGAGGGAGGGGGGGCGAGCAGAGGGAGAGAGCAGACAGGGGGGCGCAGGGGAAAAAGTTTACGCACCCCATGTCTAGGGAATGGTTCCCCTGGGGACCTAAACGTCGGGCTAAATGTTTGCTTGTTGGACTTAATAAATAAAAAAAAATTCTACTACTGAGCTGGTATTTTGGATCACAGCTGTGATCCTTATAGACTCAGTTACCCTCTTTTTACCGTGCACCACATCTGCCTGTACAGGCACCCTACCTAGTGTGTGCGGCCATCTTGCCTCGCTATATATAAAATAGCAGTGGACTGGACATACCGCAAGTAGAATTGACCATCGTTGGAACAAGATAATAACTCGACTGGAATCCAAGAGAGATTAAAAGAGCAAGACAACAACTGGTCTATTATCCACACCCCCAAGTCACTATTTATACCTATATGCAGTAGCTTGTGGCCACACCTAGCGCACCCCAATTGCACTTAGGTGCATGTGCATTTGCACATTTTTTTCAATTAACCAAAAGTAAGATGGGAGGATGAAATCAGAAAATGTGTTGGATCGACGAAAAATATGTGAAAGTACAAAATGGATTTTATTAGCAATACATCCAGAGGAGAAGGGGAGTCCAAGACAGAGGTAAGTAAGAGGTAATGCAAGCCCCCGGCATCCCGCTCACTGTTAGGATCAGGCAGCAATCATACAGCAGTCACAGAGACCGGACAAAACAGCATCAGCAGTAAAGCTCCAAACAAGGAGATGGTCAGCACGGTGCAGCGGTGGGACACAGGAAAGTGAGTGGTATAGATACTCCGACGGACGTTTCGCCGTAAGGCTGCTCCCGGATGTCTGGTGCAGAGTCATAGCAAGTATCTGGACATTTCCTTGCTCCACGGTAGCCTTTGGGACACTATCACTTTTGTCTGCCACAGCTTATATCAGTTACACCCAGCTGTGGCATTAGGGAGTTATTTTCTCATGTTTTTCTCCCTTGTTTTCTCTGCTGACTCATTGTTTCCATTTTAGTCTTTCAGGGGACCCCACCTCTGCATATTTTAGGCATTTATTTTCTGTCTTTCTCTGGCTCTTTATTATAACTGCCAGGGTCTATCCACCACCTTCTGGCTACACAGCATCTAGGGTATTCATTCATTATATTCTCATTGTTGCTCTTTTTTCTGTGTTTACTTGGGTTTGTGTAGATATTGGGTTTTTCAGTCATTTGTATTATCATGTGTTGCTGATCGGCCCATCTCCATTGCATTTCCAGGGGAAATCATTTTCCCCTGGGTTTGCATTATCATACCTATGTATTTTGCATGTTACATATTTTGGGTCTCTACATTTTTATTGTGTATTCTTTGGTTCAGCAGTGTTCATTTAGTATGTGTTTAGGTATATTTTAATATTATTTTTGTGTTTTGTATTGCTAATAAAATCCATTTTGTACTTCCACATATTTTTCGTGTGCTTTCAACACACCTTCTTTTTCTTTTTGTGTTCGTATATCATATTGGGTTGTTAGCACCGCCAGAGGGTAAATTTAACCCCTACATCTAGCCTAGTGATTTATTTTGATTTATGGGGGATGGTTTTGATTGCGGCACCAACTCTGTGTGTTTGATATATATATATAAATGTTTAATATGTATTAAAAATGCCCTTTCTCTTGGAGTTCTTAAAGCATAATTCAGCATAAACCTTAATAAATACCAATTTAAAATAATATAAGAGGGGTTGGTGCTAAATACACTCCGACACATATAATATTTAGTTTTTTTGCCTAAGAATTCTGATAAAAGGTAGAAATTGGATGCCACATTTTTTAAATGTTAGAACGTGGAGCATAATAGACAGTGGTGTGAACCTTAATGATGTTGGCGTCTGTCCTGTCATTATTCCCAGGCCTGTGATCCATCCGTCCATCCATAATGTGCTTTTTATTCCATTTTAATGCCTCTTTGCCTGGGCTCCGGCTTCACCCCGCTGTGTATAAACAAGGCTAATTTCTATATAATGTGTTTCATTTAAATGTAAATGAGGGTCACAGCCAGGCGCTACCTCCGGACTTAATCACTTAATTGGGTACCCAGGCCAGGGCCCTGCCAACCGGTATGCCATCTGTGTGCCCAGCTGCAGAGGAAGAAAGGTCACCTAGTTGTTGAGCTGCTGGTCTTAGAGGTGGGAAAGGCAGAGCCAGCTCTCAGTCTGAGGCAGGACACTTCATCTCCGCTTCCTGGGCACCAGAGATTAGATTGCAAGCTCTTGTGAGAGAGGACATAAATAAGACAGTCCTGAGCAGAGAGAGAGAGCAGACCTGAGATAGAAGGACAGCAATGAGACAGCTCCGAGCAGAGAAAGAGAGAGAGAGCAGAACTCATATAAATAGCACATACACGAGACAGCTGTGAGCAGAATGGAGCTCATATAAATAGAGCAGGGAGGAGGGAGGCAGATACATATTGGAGATTACCCCTAGAGCAGAGTACAGGCATACCCTGCATTAACGTACGCAATGGGACCGGAGCATGTATGTAACTATGTAACACAGGCATACCCCGCATTAACGTACGCAATGGGAATGGAGCATGTATGTAACTATGTAACACAGGCATACCCTGCATTAACGTACGCAATGGGACCGGAGCATGTATGTAACTATGTAACACAGGCATACCCTGCATTAACGTACGCAATGGGACAGGAGCATGTATGTAAAGCGAAAATGTACTTAAAGTGAAGCACTACCTTTTTTCCACTTATCGATGCATGTACTGTACTGCAATCGTCATATACGTGCATAACTGATGTAAATAACACATGTGTAACAGGCTCTATAGTCTCTCCGCGTGCACACAGCTTCAGTACAGGTAGGGAGCCGGTATTGCTGTTCAGGACGTGCTGACAGGCGCATGCGCGAGCTGCCATTTGCCTATTGGGCGATATGTCCTTACTCGCGAGTGTACTTAAAGTGACTGTCCTTAAACTGGGGTATGCCTGTACTGTAAGAGAGCTGTGATGCTAGATAGTGGAAGGTTACAGACATCCAGGCGGGAAAGGAAAAGGGCATATCTCAGATAGGAAAGTACTTAGCACTCTGTAGTAATTAAGTATTCACAATAACCAGCAGACAGGGCAGATTTTGGATAACAACAGATTGACACCTTTTAATCTTTTTCCAGTCAGTGGAACAAGAAATAAAGTCTCTATATAACTGAAATATATATCTATATATATGTATATTTATATATATATCTTGGTATTTATACTTTGTGTTTCTATACATACAATTTACACAGGATGCCCCAAATATTCAGGTGGGGGGGCACGGTTTTCTGTAGCAGGATCACAGAGCTCGTGTCTATAGGGGAATTTGTTTTTTGGGGAAGATTTAACCTTATCCATGCCAGAGGGGCCAGCGACCCATTGGTTAATGCAGCAGTTGTCCCTACTCCATATAACATAATTCTAAAGCCTTTATGATACCCCATATAACCTCTCCCTATAACTCTCCCTATTGCCCAATATAACCTGTCCCTATAACATCTCCATTGCCCCATATAACTCCTCCAATTGCCCATATAACCGCTCGTTATAGCTTCTCCCATTGCACCATATAAACGCCCCCTATTGCCCCATATACCTGCTCTCAATAACTCCTATTATTACCCCATATAACCATTCCCTACAGCTCCGTCCTAAATATCTGGCTGACTCCCTTTAATCTATAGCAGAACACATAACCTGATAAATGTATACATGCCTTCAATGACCCTATTAAAATCATATTAACTTCATAACAAAAAAGATAACACTATAATGTAATGACCCCTCGGGGGCGCCTCTGCTGCATTAACACCTAATTTCCTGCCACGTATCGCTACGCACATCACAGATACGAAGGGCTCATCAAGACCCTCTTCCACCTAAGGAGAGTTTACTGGGCTCACTGGCACTCTCTCTTCTCTCTTTTGAGGGGGATTATCCTGCGGGTTGGTGGAAGGGTACGGGAACCCCCCTACCCCCAATTTTTGGGGCACCTCAAACCCTTGGCTGCTAGAAGGGGTTAGGTAAGGAGCACAGCGTGTCACAGTGGGACTGGTAGCAGAACAGTTTTATACAGTAGGTAACCCTACTCCTGCAGCTCATTAAGGACCTGTCTTTCAGCTGATGCCTCTCACATGAAAGAGTGTCTTTGTATGGTGTCCCATTCACCAGGCAGCATCAACTGCATTCAGGTATACAAGTGTGCAGGTCGTAGTATTCATTGTATTGTCCCTTTTTACCCCCTGGAGGTTTCTGTCCAGAGCAAAGGCCAGAAATGTGCAGCTTCCATCCCAGAGGCAGCAGTACTAATGTCCAGATCTCTTCCCCCAGCTGTATACCGGGTGTGAGATTTAATCTCCCTGGGCTCTCCCGGCACTTCTACTTGCTCATTAGGGTCTTCATTGAGCGGGAGAAGGTGCTGACCGCTGTGGCTACTGTAGCCGACTGCTTGGCCAGATGCCCCACCACTGTCCGGCTCTGTCCCAGTGTCCGGGCGCTGGATTCCTCGGCTGCCCTCAGCAGGAAGGTGTAATTCCTGACCACCTCCTCCACCTTCCCCAGAAGTTCCTGCCGCTGAGCGTCTGACCGCACTACAAACACCAGTCCCACAAAGGTCTCAATCAGGCCGCACAGCACCTGAAAGCTGCAGGTTACTGCAGTCAGCATGTGGTCTGGGCTCTTGTCCACCCCAGCCACCCTCCTGCAGGATGCCCGGAACTCCTTGAAGCGCAGTGTCAGCTCCTGCTTGCGCTGGGCCAGCTGTGCAGTGCCTGGTTTTGGTTCCCCGATCTCAGGGCTGACCAGGCACTGGCGCAGGACGGTCAGCAGCTCACTGGTGTCCAGCTGCACAGACAGGAAGCCATCAGGCAAGGAGTAGGAACGGCCACGAAGTGCGTTGACCTTAGCCAGGCTGCCTTCAAAGGAGGAGATGCGCAGGTCAATCTCCTGCGTTTGACTATCATCCGGGCCACTGCTCACGGTAGCGTCCAGCACCTGCAGGGTCCGGCTCACCACAGGGGTTGCCTCCACGTCCAACCTCATGCCAGGCAGGATCTGCATGGGGATGGAGTAGGACAACTCGTCCCTCTCACTCCCGTCATCTTCAGATGTGCACCTCCGGCAGTTGAAGCAGTGACGAAGGGGGCAGCACCTCTCCCCCGATGCTGCCCCCTCCTCCTCAGGTGGCTTTGCCTGGGACAAAAACCTCTCCTCTGGCCGTGGGAGGACCACCGGAGCCTTCCGGTCTTCCCTGGTGCCCAGAGCCTCGGGTGTTCTGTTCTTCAGTGCTGTCTGGTCACCATCTTTCTTCTGGGCCCTAACGGGTGGGAGTATGGTGGGCGGGTCTTTTGCAGGGGGCACCTCGGTTTTCTCCCCATCTCCGATGCTGTATCTCCGTGCCAATTTGGTGCACTGGGCGGTGCCCTCTAACCGCATGGTGCAGGTTGCTAGGCACGAAGTCACTTTGTCGGGGCCCCGGGACTCCAAGCTCGATGAGCGCACAAGCCTATGGCCTGGGTGGCCTATATTCCCCACCTGCAGCCTGGCCCTGGGTTCTGGCTCCAGGGGAGGGTTGGGGGGAATCCGGATGCCACGTATAATGCGTTTGCAGTCGCAGCTACGTCGTTGCTCGCGGGACATGCCAGGTACCTTCTGCAGGGGACTACTGCGCACCTTGCAGGAGCAACGGTTGGGCACCAGAGGACAGGGCATCTCCTTGTTCTGGCTGCCCGCCTTGCTCCGTGGCTTCAGCAGCTCCTCCAGGAACTCCATCTCATACTGCTTCACCTTGCGCAACTGAGCCTGCCTTTCATCAGTCTCCCGCCTCATGCGGGTTGGGAAGGTGGCAGAGAAGAGGCTTCGCAGCCTGAAGGGGGCACGGGCCCTGGGCTTGGCTGGGACATCGTTCTCCTGTGGCTGAATCGGAGCAAGCATCTTCTCTGGGTCCCTTGTGGTTGCGACCGGAGTGGTATCTGGTTTGACTTTGGTGCTCTCTACGTTGAGCATTATGCTGCTGAGCACCGTGGGTATCTCTTCTGCCTTGGTGCTCTTGCCAGGTGCCTCCTGTCCTGTGCTAAGCTTGGGAGAGGCAGGAGAGTCCACGTGAGGTTTGGGCATCTCCTGATTCTCTGGGCGCTCCCGACTCAGATGCTGCTCTTCCAGGCTCCGGGCCGAGCAGGCCTTGGCATGGAGCCTCTCGTCATCTGTCGGGGACAGGTGAAAGACATAATTTCCACGGCTGTGAGCCTCCTCCTGCCGATTTAGAGGTGGTTCACCCTGTGTGAGCCGGCAGCCACATGGAGATGAGCTGACCGGGGACTCTGTGGCTTCTCCAACCTCTTTGTCCTTCTGGGGTGGAGCACAGGTGCTGGGCATTTTGAGGGCAGAAGCAGATGAGACTGGCATGGGAGACCCCTCACTAAAGCTCATGGTGGGTCTGTGGATCATCTTTGTTGGGTTGGGTGACTGCTTCGGGGTTACTGGGATGGTTGCACCAGTTGGGATATCTATGGGCTTTGCAGGAGATGCCATGGGCTTGGCAGGAGATGCTAGTCTGGAGATGCCATTGTTCAGCAGCGAGCCCATGTTGGGGAGGGCTGCAGGCAACTCCTGCTTGGGCCCGCCACCCCCGGGGCTTTGCCTCAGGACGGCAGGTTTGAGGAGGGGGCTGGTCTCCCGACACCCCAAGGCATAAGGGGAGGTTAATACAGTCTGGGCGGCACAGGTCTGGATGCGAAATGGAAGGTCCTTGCGCGAGAGAAGGGTCTCCTTGTTGAGGTGGTGGGCCAGGAAATAGGCGGCATTGTGATGCTGCTTCATGGCCATCACCATCTCTGACACATCTGTCAGCTCTGAGGAGTTGGTCTCGTGGCCGGAGTCCAGGGAGGAGTCGGGGGTGATAGCTGCGAGGACGATGAGGCCTGTAAGAGAGAAGACTGCAGGGTGACACAGACAAAGGGAAGTTAATGGACATGGTGTCTGTCCCTCCCCTCTCATGGTGCCACAGACAGATGGGAGTTAATGGACATGGGGTCTTTACCTCCTCTCGCAGGGTGACATTGATGCAGACAGATGGGACCTATGGGACTTGGAGTATGTACCACAGGGTGACACCATGACACAGATGGGGAGGAGCTGTAAGACATGGAGTGATATTTTGGGTGTGCCATGGTTACCTGTTGTAGGTTGTGGCGCTGGGTTGGGAAAGTCCTCAGATGCTGCTAGAGCCTCCAGGGCCTGCAGAGTGGACACCAGAGCATCATCCAGCTCCCGTGCATGGTCCCTAACCGTCCGAGTCTGCACGTTGTCTATCAGGGTGACAGGCAGCTCCTCGTACCCGCGTCCCGGCACCACAATGCCCTTATCCTGCACCCTGACCTTCTCCTGCTGCCTCCTCTTGGGCTCCTCCTCATCCGAGCTGTTGTCCCCAAATCCTGGGGGAGGGGGGGCTGTGGAAGGCAGAAGGGTCGCCTTGTCCCCTACCTCCTTTTCCCCTTCCCTCACCACAACCTCCTCCTCCCTCTCTTCCTCCTCCTCCTCCCCCTTTGTGTTCTCAGGAGGCGGCAGGGACATGAGGTCCACTGCGTTGTCCTTGCAGGTGGAAGATACGCATGGGTTCCTGCACCTTCCCCCCCCCGGCACCCCCCAGCCGGCTCTTTATCTTGGCCTTGCAGGAGTCGCAGTAAAACTGGGTGCTCTCCAGCTTCACCTGTGCGTCCATTGTGAAGGAGCGGGACCTGCTGACCTCGGGCGGACCCCCATGCCCGGCCGGGCTAGGCTGACTGGAAGACCCCTTGGGTGTGGGGTCAGACTTTGTCCTGGGTCGGGCCTCCTCCACGATGAGATTCTGGTTGATATCTCGCCCCTCCTTGCCCCGAAGGTGGAGGTAGCACAGGCCGACAGGCTCCGAATCCTTGGCGGGGGCAGAGGGAGTGGGGGCCAGGCCCCTCGAAAGGGCGGAGTCTGAGGCAAGGCTGGGCGGGGTTGCCGCCTTGGTGCTGGTGGGTCCGGGTGTGCGTGGCACTGTGGGCACACTGATGTAATCTATGGGAGGGACAGAGAAGGCACCCAGTGAATAAATGATTGCTTGTTAAAACCCCCATCACATGCTCTTGAAACATTCACAATGGTGCCCATATTTTAAGATGCCACAGAGACAAATGAATTTGCGGTGGTATTTCTCTGGGGCTTGAAACCCTAATCTAATCTAATTTAGTGAAGGGCAGGCTCAGTCATTGGGAGGGCAGGCTCAGATATTGGGAGGGCAGGCTCACTCATTGGGAGGGCAGACTCACTCATTGTGAGGACAGACGCACTCATTGTGAGGGCAGACTCACTCATTGGGAGGGCAGGCTCACTCATTGGGAGGGCAGGCTCACTCATTGGGAGGGCAGGCTCACTCATTGTGAGGGCAGACTCACTCATTGGGAGGGCAGGCTCACTCATTGGGAGGGAAGACTCCCTCATTGTGAGGACAGACTCACTCATTGTGAGGGCAGACTCACTCATTGGGAGGGCAGGCTCACTCATTGGGAGGGCAGGCTCACTCATTGGGAGGGCAGGCTCACTCATTGGGAGGGCAGGCTCACTCATTGTGAAGACAGACTCACTCATTGTGAAGACAGACTCACTCATTGTGAGGACAGACTCACTCATTGGGAGGACAGGCTCACTAGCATGACTGGCCCAATCTACTTCCAGGAGACATCACGCTAGGGGCAAAATTATTGGGGCTGTCTGAGGGGGTGGGGAGGACATGGGGGGTTTCAAATTACAGGGGGTCCTGTCTGCCGGGGGGGAGGAACATAGGGACTCTTGACTGAGGGGGGGCATGGGGGGTTCCTCTGGAGAGGGGGGGATACAAGACGGGATCTGTTTGATGAGGGTGGACATGAATGGATCTGTCTGACTTGGAAAGCGGTGCACGGGTCTGTCTGTCTGAGGGGGGATAAGCGGGGTCCGTCTGTCTGAGGAAGGGGGAGATGGGAACCATACCTGCCTTGATAATCTGAGGGGGGGGCAGTTGGCCTGCGGCTCGGTAGAAGATTGCTTTCTTGGGGTCCACCAGGAGCCTGTAATATCCGGCAACAAGACAGGCGAAGCTGGTAGCCTCAGGCCACTCCATGAGCAGGACCAGAGGCTGGGGAGAGAGGACAGGGTTAAATGAATATATAACCCCATAACTGTCTTTAGGTCACTTTGCTGCTATGTGGGACCAACCCTTTAACCCATTAAAACACATGACTGTCATTAGGTCACTTTGCTCCTACGTGGGACTGACCCTATATCCCAAAACACACGTCCCTGCCATTAGGTCACTTTGTAGCTCCGATGTTTCCCTTCACCTTGCTGTCGGTGACACCGGTCTCCACTCGTGCCACTCCCAGGGACTCCCGGAACAGCTGGACCTTTGTCACCTGGCTGAATTCGAACAGGACCGTGGTCAGGTTAGTTTTCAGGTCGATGACGTGGCTGATGCCGTGGCGGGGACCCACCAGAAGTGTGGTAGCTGGAGTCTTCTCATCCTGAGAGAGGGTGGCACAGTGACACAGATAGGGGACCTACAGGAATTGGAGGATGTCCCTCCCACCTCAGGGTGACATTGACACAGACAGAGGGGAGCTATGTGACATGGAGTGTGTCCCTCCCCCCGCAGGGTGACACAGTGACACAGACAGAAGGGAACTATGGGACATGGAGCCTGTCCCTCCCCCCGCAGGGTGACACAGTGACACAGACAGAGGGGAGCTATGTGACATGGAGTGTGTCCCTCCCCCTGCAGGGTGACACAGTGACACAGACAGAAGGGAACTATGGGACATGGAGTCTGTCCCTCCCCCCGCAGGGTGACACAGTGACACAGACAGAAGGGAGCTATGGGACATGGAGTCTGTCCCTCCCCCCGCAGGGTGACACAGTGACACAGACAGAGGGGAGCTATGGGACATGGAGTCTGTCCCTCCCCCCGCAGGGTGACACAGAGGGGGACACTGAGAGGTGACATTACCATGGCCACAGTATTGAACAGGATGCCTGCGAAGGTTGGCAGCTCGTAAAAGGCGCAGGTAACGAAGTTGTGGCCTGAAATCACACGACACCTGCAGGGACAGCAAGGTGGACATTTCAGCGAGGTGAGGAATCTGTGCACAGAGCAGCCAAGCCCGACACCGGGTGCGCAGCACGCGACAAGGGGAGGCGCGACACGGCGAGGACCCGCAGGACAGCAACCGGCGGCGGCCGCGCTGACACCGGGCGCAGCCGTCGCAGACAAAACCGGGCGCAGCCACGATGACACGGCGCAGCCAGCGCGCAGACAAGGGTTCTCCGCACCGCGACGGACCATCCGAAAACGCGCACCGCGCTACACCGGGCGCCGCCGCGCAGACACCGGGTCGCAGCCGCGCTGCACACCGGGCGCAGCCGCGCAGACAAAACCTGGCGCATCGCGCAGAGACATACACCCGTCGCGCGGCGCAGAAACCACTTTTCGCAGCCGCTCTGACACCAATGGCTTCATACTCGCATGACACCTTTCCTCAGCCTCTCTTACACCTTTTCTCCTGCGCCTTGCTCTTCCAACCGTGCGCACGCCGTCTGACACCCGGGCGCAGCCCGCTCAGAACACCTTTCCTCAGTTCTTCTCATACACCGTTGCTCATCCTCTTTACACCTGTTCTCATACTCAGTTCTGCATCCTCGCGTTGAACACCCAAAGAACGGAGCCCATTTCTCATCCTCTGCTTACACGGCCCGACCCGATTTAGGTCTTCCTCTGGGGTGCTGGGTTCCTGTCACACCATAAGAAACTGTTTTCCTCCTCCTCTCTGGACCCCAGCCTTTTCTTCATCCTCTCATTACACCTTGTCTCATCCTCGCATACCCTGTCTCATCCTCTCTTACCACCTGTTTCTCATCTCACCTGTTCCCAGACACCTGTTCTGTAGCTTTGAGTGTTGTTGCCAGGCCTTCCGCAGAGACTTCTCCTTAAACCCTGCAGGAGGGGGAGTGGCGGAGACGGGTCCAACCCCATTCTTCCTACAAAGAGGGATGGGGGTAACGTGGGAGGGGGCGTCTGGGGTACTTGGGAAGAGCATCTTGTGGTACAGTGGCAGATGTCTGGGTGCGTGGCAGGATGTCTGTTGGTCTGTGGGAGGACGTCTGGGTGGGTACGTGGGGAGTGGAGGACGTCTGGGGTACTGGGAGGACGTCTGGGGTACTCGTGGGAGGACGTCTGGGGTACGGGGAGGACGTCTGGGGTACGTGGGAGGGTGTCTGGGGTACGTGGGAGGACGTCTGGGGTACGTGGGAGGACGTCTGGGTTACGTGGGAGGACGTCTGGGGTACATGGGAGGACGTCTGGGGTACGTGGGAGGACGTCTGGGGTACGTGGGAGGACGTCTGGGGTACGTGGGAGGGTGTCTGGGGTACGTGGGAGGACGTCTGGCGTATGTGGGAGGATGTTGGGGGGGGGGCGTACGTGGATAGATGTCGGGGATACGTGGGTGAATGCAGGTTGCCCTTACTCCACTCCCCGCAGTGAGATCTTCTGCCCGGGGCGGGCGGCGCTGACGCTGATGAAGATGTGCAGGGCGCTGAGACCCAGGAGCAGCTCCGGCTTCAGATCCACCCCCAGTCGCTCCCTGATTACATCATTGCGGCTCTGACGCGGGAGAGAGGCGGAGTCAGGCCAAGCCCCTCCCACCATGGGGTGACAAAGGTGACCTGTGACTCACCCGGTCTTTCCCACTCCTGCTCTCCACAGTACCCATATATAGGGACATTACCTTTATATAGACACATCACCTGTACACAGAGAACATTACCTGTATATAAAGGTACTCGAAGGCCGCTGGGTCCGAGCGCAGTACTTCCGCTGGATCTTTGGGGAAGTAACAGACTCGGAAGAGACATTTCATCCCCTGATAGTGAGTCCTGTGTACGACCTGCAGTTAGAGACATTACCTGGATATAACGATATTACCTGTATATAGAGACATTACTTGTATATAGTGACATTACCTGTATATAGAGACAACACGTTAGGTTATAAATTCTCTGGGGGCAGGGATTTCCTTTCCTATTTTAGTAATATATTAGAAATCCCTGAAATATATTGTCTCTTCTTTACTGTATATAGTGGTGACCCTATATATACTGTATATTTAAAAAAAAAGAAACAAAAGTGTGACATCATAACAAAGGTGAAGAAACTAAAATGGCGGTGGGCCGGACATGTCGCAAGAAGAAGAGATTAAAAGACGACGACGACGACCAAAACTAAGATGGGAGGATGAAATCATTAAATTTGTTGGAGCAACCAGGAGAAGAGAAGCTTGCACCGGGAGGACCTGGGAGATTAATGGGGGGGCCTTCATCCATGAATGGGTCGACAAAGGGCTGAGTATGTAACTCACAGAGCTCGGCCAGCACACAATGAGGACTTGGGCTGGAATCTAATTTGGGTTAGGTGAAATGCTGGGGAGCACTGGGGAAGTGGGGAAGAGCGAGGGCTCAGGTCGGGGTAACATGTACTCCAAAAGTGGAGCCATTGTTCATCTCCGACACAGAGGCGCCCATCTCTGAGGTAGATATCAGGCTGAAACTGGGAACCGAGGTCTGGGTCCTATCCCCGCCAGTTCAAGTCCCATTTGGGCAGTTTGAATTTCCCTCTCTCTTCTTAAGCCCACCCCTCTGGGCTGTCCTAAAGTGCTGTCACCTCCCATGGCCCTGGTCTGTCTCAAGTGAGACCTCCCTCTCTGATTGGCCAGAGAAGACAATCTCTTTGCTGATTGGTCGGCACCTGGTCTTCCATGGTTTCAGATGGAGACCGGGAAAGTATGTAAGTCAATCAGAGCTCCACAGTTATTCCGTGGTTCATAGCTAGTCTTGGTGTCAGAGACTAGAGGGAAATTTAAACCTGCAAGCGAGTGGCTATAACCCCAAGGTACTGAGAAACTCTGAGGCGGACGGATCGTTGAAGATATCATTGTGTTGATTCTATTGGTTCCGGCCTAAATAAACACTGTTTATTTAACTCCTTTGTTCTGTCTGATGCTTGCGATCTCAGTGTAATCGCCTGGTCTTCCGTTACAGATTTTCTTTGGTGTCAGCGGTGGGATCACTTGGAGGTGATCTCAGCACTGAATTTTTTGCCGGCATTTCAGGACTGAGTTGATCTCAAGTTAGAGATTGCAGAAAAAGATGTTTCAAGGGCACTGTACTAAGTAACGCCGCGGAGGAGCCGCGTTGGTGCCACGGGGGGGGGGGGGGGGGAGATCTGGGCGTCTGTACTGCAGACCCCGAGCGCAAATGCTTTTTTCTACGCGCTGTTTTTGAGTGTATCGGTTTTATTTTATACTATAAAGAACCTTACAGAATGATGCTATGTTCTTGTTCCATTTCCTCTGTTCCAGAACCATGTGAAGATCACCACTATTTTAGAAGAGCCGGAAAATGCCCTTCTTCCTGTGAGTGCATACTGTGTTTCACCAGACCACTGGGATAGTTTTACAGTAGGGCCCCACTCATACGGCGGGTTCCGTTCCAGGGCGCCGCAAAGCGGAACCGGCGATTTTTGGTGTTACCTACCCTGCGCATGAGCAGATTCAGCAGTCCCCCTTCTGCGCATGCGTGAACTCGACAGCTCCCCCTTCTGCGCATGCGCGAACTCGACAGTTCCCACTTCTGCGCATGCACGAACTCTGCCATCTCACTTCTGCACATGCGCGAACATGGCGGCCCCCTTCTAGGTACCGCTTAGTACTGCCGTATTGGCTGATCGCCGAGAAACGAAACGCCAAGAAGCGGGGCCCTCCGGTATTGTGTTCCAAACGTGTTGCACTGTTTTCTGTTTTTAATTTGGGGGTTGTGCTCCAACTTGGCTCAAGATATATATTTATATAAATCAGCGCAAGAAATAGGAAAGTGTGTGCTCTCCCTCCCTCTCTCTTATGTTCCCCCTCCCACACTATCCTTCTCTCTGTCTCTAACTCTCTCACCCCCACTCCCTGTCTCCCCTCTCTTCTGTTCTCCCCTCCCTCTCTTTCCCTGCTCTATCATCCTCCCCTTCTCTCCCCGCTCTCTCATCTTGTCCTCCTCATCTCCCCCTCCACCACCTATCTCCCTCTACTCCCTCTCCCTCATCTTTCTCCCCCCTCCCTCCAACCCCCCCCCCCTATCCCCCTTTACCCCCCCCCCCCCCCCCTTCTCACATGTGCCAGCGGTTGCTTATCCTGAAGCAGTAGAAGTTTCTGGGTCTGATCCGACGCAGAATATTCCAGGACCAGAGCAAAGTGTTCCCGGTGCCTCAGGGAGAGGCGGTCCTGCAGGGTTACCATCACATCCTGTATACAGAGAGATAGGTATATATATATATATGTGTGTGTGTGTGTGTGTACAGGCAGTCCTCGGTTATCCAACAGAACCCGTTCTGGAAGTAGCGTTGGATAGTGAAACCGTTGTAAAGTGAGTCCCATGTTAATCAGTGGCGGTGAGCGTCGGATAACGCATTCTGGCGTCGAAAAACAGCCCTTAGGGTTGCATTGTAAAGCGTTGGATATGCCATTCGTTGTAAAGTGAAACGTTGGATAACGAGGACTGCCTGTATATATATTCAGTATATACAGATAGGGTGTATATATAGAGATAAAGAGATACACACACACCAAAAGTGTGTGTGTATATATATGTACAAACAAAGAGGGGGGTATATATAGGGGTTCTGGAGTCACGTGACTGGCCTTGACGGTGGTTCGTCCATCGAAGGTGAAGGATTTGATCTGCCCGTTTTCCAGGAAAACCTTCAGCACGTTGGGGATGAGGAGGAGGGGAGGGGAGTCCTTCATCTTCAGCATGTCCTAAAGGGGTTGGTGGGGAGGTGGGGAGAGGGAGAGTGGTGGGGAGAGATATGGGTGAGGTGGGGAGGGAGGGTGAGGGGGGAGAGAGAGAGGTGTGGACAGGGAGAGAGAAGAGAAAGGCGGAGAGATAGAGAGAAAGAAAGGCAGAGGTCACAAAAATAGGGCCGTCGCTCATATAAGGGCCGCTGTGCCTCCACAGGGTGGGAGCTGTGGCTGGCTCTCCTCCCCCCTCCCCCTCACCACAAGAGTTCATAGATTTGCGCACGCGCCAACGGGGGGAGGGGAAGGGGTGACTCGCGTCGGCTATTTAAACCCTGCGCACGCTCAACCCCAGCATTGATTTTGTTTGTCCCCCCCCCCCCCCCCCCCCATCCCATTGAGAATGTAATGTCGTGTCTAACCATGTCTTATGAATCTGTTATCAGATCCATCGTCACAGCTTCGGCGGTCAGCCGTCAGGCCAGTCACCGTAGGGACACCGTGAAAACCCGAAATGGGGCTCTACACAATGCGCATGGGCCCCAGATAGCGTCCCCCTGAAAAAGATCGTGCGGGCCGGAGGCGCCGACGCAGGAAGTCGGGCGCTGTACCCCTGGCACCAATCTTAGGAAGCTGGGCTCTATCCTATGCGGGTAGGCCCAGGCAGCCATGATAAGGGGGAGGGAGAGGAAAGAGAGCAATGGAAAGGTAAACAGAGAGGGAGACAGAGGAGGAAGGTAGTGAGAGAGGAAGAGAGGTTTAGAGAGAAAAAGGGGGAGATGGAGAGAGGGGAAGATGCACAGTGGGAGGCGTTATATAGCGCAGTGGGAGGAGTTATATAGCGCAGTGGGAGGAGTTATAATGCGCAGTGGGAGGAGTTACACCCTCTGAGACGGGGGTGCTACTCACGGCGTTGGGCTGTCCCACGGAGACGAGCTCAGAGAACCGCACCCTGCCCGGGTTGGATCGCAGCTGCTCCTTCTTGGCGGCGCTGATAAACGCAGACTTGGGCGACTGGAACAGGATGGGGGAGGGGGCCTGGGTCAGACTGGGGGGTCACAAGAAGCCTAAACAACCCCCTCCCCCTTCCCCCCCCCCCCCCCCCACACAGTGCATAAACAGCACAGAGATTCACAGTGGGGCAGAATTTAAAAGCCCCAATATAAAACCTACAGGATACACTAAAACCAGTGCTGTTTTATTTCCAGATCCTGCGGGGGTGAGGGGGTGTGGAAGGGGAGTGGGCGAGGAAGGGAGATGGGGGGGTAAGGGGGTGAGTTAAGGGCGAGGGGTGAGGAAGGGGCGAGGGGGTGAGGAAACGGGGGAGAGAACCGAGGGGTGGGAAAAGGGGCGAGGAAGTGAGGAAAGGGGAGGGGTGAGGAAGGGTGAGGGGGTGGGAAAAGGGGCGAGGTGGAGGAAGGGGATAGGAGGTGAGGAAGAAGGCGGTGAGGAAGGGGCGGGTGAGGAAAGGGCGGGGTAAGGAAGGGAGAAAGGGGTGAGGAAAGGGCGAGGGGGTGAAGAAGGGGGTGAGGAAGGGAGAAAGGGGTGAGGGAAGAAGGTGGTGAGGAAAGGGCGAGGGGGTGAGGGGAATAGGTGGTGAGGAAGGGGTGAGGGGGTGAGAAAGGGAGAAAGGGCAGAGGGAATGATGAACGGGGAGGGTTGAGGAAGGGAGGAGGGGAGGACGGGGTGAGTAGGAAGAGAGGAAGGTGCGAGAGAGGGAAAGGGGCGAGGGGTGAGGAAGGAGTGAGGGGGTGAGGAAGGAGCGTGGGGGTGAGGAAGGAGGTTGGTGGGGGGGACTCTGTTCTTCTTCAAATATGGGGATGGGGGGTCTGTTGCTAAATAAAAACAGCAAAAAACAGCATCAGATTTAGCACAGGGATCCTATTAAAAAATGTTTTTACCAGGATGTTTTATTTGCTGCTGAATCTGGTGCTGCTTTGTCCCCCCTTCGCACACCGCCAGCCTCGGACCGATCGGCCGCACTGCCGGATTTGGAAGCAGCACCAGATTTATGCTCAGGGGAAAATCCCGTTGTTTTGTGCTGTAGGATTTCCTAATCTGGTGCCGTTTTTCTTGGAGCCTTCTTAATGATAAAGCTCATGAGGGGCGGCCATTTTTAAAGTCAACTGCTACTATGATGGTAACCCATCATCTGGGTGCCTTACTGCTGCCAGGGCCCTAATACCCCTGATACCAACATATTTAGGGCTCGTGCTTGCCTGGTGAGGATGGAGCACGGTCAAAGTGATTGATTCTCCCGCATTCCTGCAGCAGTGGGAGAAAAAAAGATGGCGGGCACCTCATTATCCCTCTGTACAGGGTATATACATAGAACAAGGCTACAGGTCCTTCTCTCTGTGTCCCTGTGTCACCCTGCTGTGGGAGGGGCAGTCTCCCCTCTCTGTGTCCCTGTGTCACCCTGCTGTGGGAGGGGCAGTCTCCCCTCTCTGTGTCCCTGTGTCACCCTGCTGTGGGAGGGGCCGTCTCTCCTCTCTGTGTCCCTGTATCACCCTGCTGTGGGAGGGGCAGTCTCCCCCCTCTGTGTCCCTGTGTCACCCTGCTGTGGGAGGGGCCGTCTCCCCTCACTGTGTCCCTGTGTCACCCTGCTGTGGGAGGGGCAGTCTCCCCTCTCTGTGTCCCTGTGTCACCCTGCTGTGGGAGGGGCAGTCTCCCCTCTCTGTGTCCCTGTGTCACCCTGCTGTGGGAGGGGCAGTCTCCCCTCTCTGTGTCCCTGTGTCACCCTGCTGTGGGAG
>WSYH01000530.1:53475-71220 GCA_036426205.1 Ascaphus truei | reverse complement strand
TGTCACCGTGTCACCCTGCTGTGGGAGGGGCAGTCTCCCCTCTGTCATGTGTCACCCTGCTGTGGGAGGGGCCGTCTCCCCTTTGTCGCCCTGTCACTTGTTACCTGACCAGCTCTATGAACCTCTCCCTTGATGCGTCGCTCACATCCTCCTGGTTAATGGCCAAGATCTGATCTCCAGAGATGAGCTTATTCTCAGAGGGTCCTCCTGCAGCGACGGAGGGAGCAAGCACTCACACCGAGGAGGGGAGAGAGTGAAGGGGAGGGAGAGACAGTGAGAGGGAGAGACAGTGAGAGGGAGACAGTGAGGGAGAGAGTGACGGAGAGACAGTGAGAGGGAGAGACAGTGAGAGGGAGAGACAGTGAGAGCGGCATAACCTGCATAACTTACGCAATGGGACCGGGAATGTACTGTAAACTATGTATGTGTTAAACACAGGCATACCCTGCATTAACGTACGCAATGGACAGGAGCCTGGATGTAAAGCGAAAATGTACTTAAGTGAAGCACTACCTTTTTTCCACTTATCGATGCATGTATGTACTGCAATCGTCATATACGTGCATAACTGATGTAAATAACAATGTTGTACAGGCTCTATAGTCTCTCCGCGTTGCACACAGCTTCAGTACCAAGGTAGGGAGCCGGTATTGACTGTTCAGGACGTGCGGAAGGCGCTGCGCGAGCTTGCCATTGGCCTATGGGCGAAAGTTCCTTACTCGCGAGGTACTTAACGTGACTGTCCTTTGAACTGGGGTATATGACTGTACTGTAAGAGAGCTGTTGATGCCTAGATAGTGGAAGGTCACAGAATCCAGGCGGGAAAGGAAAAGGGCATATCTCAGATAGGAAGTATTAGCATTGTAGAATTAAGTATGAACAATAACCAGCAGACAGGGCAGATTTGGATAACAAAGATTGACACCTTTTAAACTTTTCACAGTCAGTGGAACAAGAAATAAAGTCTCTAATATAACTGAAATCATATCTATTATTATGTAGATTTAAATATATCTTGGATTTATACGTTGTGTTTCTTATCATAATACATTTACACAGGATGCCCCAAATATTCAGGTGGGGGGGCACGGTTTTCGGTAGCAGATCACAGAGCTCGTGTCTATAGGGGAATTTGTTTTTTGGGGAAGAGTTACCTTATCCATGCCAGCGGGGCCAGCGACCAATTGGTTAATGCAGCAGTTGTCCATTACTCCATTATAACATAATTCTAAAGCCTTTATGAGTACCCATATAAACCTCTCCATATAAACTTCCCTATTGCCCAATATAACCTGTCCCTATAACATACTCCATTGCCCCTATACTCTCTCAATTGCCTATAACCGCTCGTTATAGCTTCTCCATTGCACCATATAAAGCCCCATTGCCCCATATACCTTGCTCTCAAAACTCCTATGATTACCCCATATAACCTTCCCTCCAGCTCCGTCTAAATAGATGGCTGGGACTCCCTTTAATCTATAGCAGAAACACATAACCGATAAATGTTATACATGCCTTCAATGACCCTATTAAAATCCATATTAACTTCATAACAAAAAAGAAACACGTTATAATGTAATGACCCCTCGGGGGAGCCTCTGCCTGCTAAACCTAATTCCTGCCACGTATCGCTACGCACCTCACAGAGACGAAGGATCATCAAGACCCTCTTCCACCCAAGGAGAAGTTTAATGGGATCACTGGGCCACTCTCTTTCTCTCTTTTGGAGGGGGATTATTATCCTGCGGGTTGGTGGAAGGGTCGGGAACCACCCACCCCCAATTTTTTGGGGCACCTCAACCCTTGGCTGCTAGAAGGGGTTAGGTAAGGAGCCACCGCGGGTCACAGTGGAATGGTAGCAGAACAGTTTTATAAGTAGGTAAACCCTACTCTGCAGCTCATGAAGGACCTGTCTTTCAGCTGATGCCTCTCACCATGAAAGAGGTCTTTGTATGGTGTCCCATTCACCGGGGCAGCATCAACTGGCATTCAGGTATACAAGTGTGCAGGCGTAGTTTCTTCATTGTATTGTCCCTTTTTACCCCCCTGGAGGTTTCTGTCCAGAGCAAAGGCCAGAAATGTGCAGCTTCCATCCCAGAGGCAGCAGTACTAATGTTCCAGATCTCTTCCCCCAGCTGTATAAGGGGTGTGAGATTTAATCTCCTGGGCTCTCCGGGCACTTTTACTGCTCATTAGGGTTCTTCATTGAGCGGGGAGAAGGTTGCTGACCGCTGTGGGCGACTGTAGCGAATTGTTGCCAGATGCCCCACCACTGTCCGGCTCTGTCCCAGTGTCCGGGCGATGGATTCCTCGGCGCCCTCACAGGAAGGGGTAAATCCTGACACCTCCTCACAACTTCCCCAGAAGTTCCTGCCGCTGAGCGTTTCTGAAGACAATAAAACACCAAGTCCCCAAATGTCTCAATAGGACCGCACAGCACCTGAAAGCTGCAGGTTACTGCAGTCAGCAGTGTCTGGGATCTGGCCACCCCCAGCCACCCTCCTGCAGGATGCCCGGAACTCCTTGAAGCGCAGTAGTGTCAGCTCCTGCTGCGCTGGGCCAGGGTGCAGTGGCCTGGTTTTGGTTCCCGATATCAGGGCCTGACCAGGCACTGGAGCAGGACGGTCAAGCACGCTTCATGGTGTCAGTGCACAGACAGGAAGCCATCGAGGACAAGGAAGTAGGAAGGCCACGGAGAGTGCGGTGCCTTAGCCAGGCTGCCTTCAAAGGAGGAGATGCGCAGGTCAATCTCCTGCGTTTGACTATCAATCCGATGACACTGCTCACGGGAGGTACGTCAAGCACCTGCAGGGTCCGGCTCACCACAGGTGGTTGCCTCCACGTCCACCTCATGCCCAAGGCATGATCTGCATGGGAGGAGTAGGACAACTCGTCCCTCTCAATCCCGCATCTCGATGTGAACCTCCGGCAGTGAAGCAGTGACGAATGGCAGCACCTCTCCCCCGATGTGCCCCTCCTCCTTAGTGGTTTGCCGGGGACCCAAAACCTCTCATTGGCCGTGGGAGGGACCACCGGAGCCTTCCGAGTCTTCCCTGGTGCCCAGAGCCTCGGGGTTGTTCTGTTCTTCAAGTTGCGGTCTGGTCACCATCTTATTCTGGCCCCTAACGGGTGGGAGTATGGTGGGCGGGTCTTTTGCAGGGGGGAACCTCGGTTTCTCCCCATCTCGATGCTGTATCTCCGTAGCCAATTTTGGTGCACTGGGCGGGGGTGCCCTCTAAAACCGACATGGTGCAGGTGCTAGCACGAGTCACTTTGTCGGGGGGCCCCCGGGTGACTCCAAGCTCGATGAGCGCACAAGCATATGGCCTGTGGCCTATATTCCCCACCTGCAGCTGGCCCTGGTTCTGGCTCCAGGGGAAAGGGTTGGGGGAATCCGGATGCACGTATATGCGTTGCAGGTTGCAGCTACGTAGGTTGCTCGCGGGACATGCCAGGTACCTTATGCAGGGGACTTACTGCCGGCACTGAGGAGCAGCAACGGTTGGGCAAAGAGGACAGGGCATCTCCTGTCTGGCTGCCCGCTTGCTCCGTGGCTTCAGCAGCTCTCCTCAGGAACTCCATTTCATACTGCTCACCCTGAGCAAACTGATGCCTGCCTTTCATCAGTCTCCGCATCATGCGGGGTTGGGAAGGTGGCAGAGAAGAGGCTGAGCAGCCTGAAGGGGGCACGGGCCCTGGGCTTGGCTGGGGACATCGTTCTCATGTGGCTGAATCGGAGCAAGATCTTCTCTGGGTTCCCTTGTGGTTGCGACCGAGAGTGGTAATCTGGTTTGACTTTGGGCTTATACGTTGAAGCATTTATGCGCTGAGCACAGTGGGTATCTCTTCTGCCTTGGTGAATCTTGCCAGGTGCCTACTGTCCTGTGCTAAGCTTGGGAGGGCAGGAGAGTCCCACGTGAGCGTTTGGGGACTCCGTGATTCTGCTGGGGCTCCCGACTCAGATGCTGCTCTTCCAGGATCCGGGCGAGCAGGCCTTGGCATGGAGCCTATCGTCATCTGTCGGGGGCAGGTGTGATGAAAGACCTAATTTCCACGGTGTGAGCCTCCTCCTGCCGATTTAGAGGTGGTTCACCCGTGTGAGCCGGCAGGCCACATGGAGATGAGCCTGAACGGGGACTCTGTGGCTTCTCCAACCTCTTTGTCCTTTGTGGTGGAGCAAGGTGCGGGGCATTTTGAGGGCAAAGCAGATGAGACGGGGCATGGGAGACCCCTCACTAAAGCTCATGGTGGGTATGTGGATCATCTTGTTGGGTGGGTTGAACTGCTTCGGGGTTACTGGGATGTTGAACCAGTTGGGTATCTATGGGCTTGTGCAGGAGATGACATGGGCTGCAGGAGATGTATAGTATGGAGCTGCCATGTCAGCAGCGAAGCCCCATGTTGGGGGAGGGCTGCAGGCAACTCCGGCTTGGGCCGCACACCGGGGCTTTGCCTCAGGACGGCAGGTTTGAGGAGGGGCTGGTCCCCGACACCCCAAGGCATAAGGGGGAGGTTAATACAGTCGGGCGGGCACAGGTCTGGATGCGAAATGGAAGGTCCTTGCTCGAGAGAAGGGTCGCCTTGTTGATGGTGGTTGGCAAGGAAATGGCGGAATGTGAGGCGGCTTCAGGGCCATCACCTCTCTGACACATCTGTCAGCTCTGAAGGAGTTGGTCTCGTGGCGGAGTCCAGGGAGGAGTCGGGGGTGATAGGCTCGCGGGGACGATGAGCCGTGTAAGAGAGAAGACTGAGGGTGACACAAGAACAAAGGCGAAGTTAATGGACATGGTTTGTCTGTCCCTCCCTATATGGTTGCACAGACAGATGGGAGTTGAATGGACATGGGGTCTTTAACTACTCTCGCAGGGTGACAGTGATTTGCAGACAGAGGGGACCTAGGGCTTGGAGTTGTACCACAGGGTGGGTGACACCATGACACCAGATGGGGAGGAGCGTAAGACATGGAGGATATTTGGCAGTTGGCACATGGTTTACCTGTTTGTAGGTTTGTGGCGCTGGGTTGGGAAAAGTCCTCAAGATGCTGCTAGAGCCTCCAGGGCCTGCAGAGTGGGACACCAGAGCATCATCCAGCTCCCGTGCAGGGCCCTAAGCCGGCCGAGTCTGCAAGTTCTGGTCTATCAGGGGTGAAGGGCAGCTCCTCGTACACCCGTCCCGGCACCACAATGCCTTATCCTGGCAAACTGACCCTTCTCCGCTGACTCAATCTTGGGGCATCCTCCTCATCCGAGCTGTGTCCCCAAATCCTGGGGGAGGGGGGGTGTGGAAGGCGAAAGGGTAGCCTTGTAACTACTCCTTTTCCCCTTCCCTCACCACAACCTCCTCCTCCCTCTCTTCCTCCTCCCTCCTCCCCCTTTTGTTCTCAGGAGCGGCAGGGACATGAGGTCACTGGTTTGTCCTTGCAGGTGGAAGATACGCATGGGTTACTGCACCTTTCCCCCCCCGAAACCCCCAGCGGCTCTTTATCTTGGCCTTGGAAAGGGATAGGGACGGAGAAAGGGAGTCGCCATTTTGAGTAAAACTGGGTGCTCTCCAGATTCACCTTGGCGTGCAGCCCATTGTGAAGGGCGGGGACCTGCTGACCTCGAGGCGGACCCCAAGGGCCCGGCCGGGCTAGGCTGACGGAAGACCCACTTGGGTGTGCGGTCAGACTTGTCCTGGGTCGGCCTCCTCCCCGATGGATTCTGGTTGATATCTCGCCCCTCATTGCCCCGAAGGTGAAGGTAAGCACAGGCCGACAGCTCCGAATCCCTTGGCGGGGGGCAGAGGGAGTGGGGGCAGGCCTCGAAAGGGCGGAGTTGAGGCCCAAGGCTGGGGGCGGGGTTGCCGGCCTTGGTGTGGTGGGTCCGGGCGTTGTTGCGTGGCTGTGGGCACACTGATGTAATCTATGGGAGGGACAGAGAAGGACCCACGTGATAAATGATTGCTTGTTACAACCCCCATCACCATGCTTTGAAAACATTCACAAGGTGCCATATTTAAGATTGCCACAGAGACAAATGAATTTCGTGGGGGTGGTATTTCCTCTTGGGCTTGAAACCCTATCTAATCTAATTTAGTGAAAGGCAGGGCGTCAGTATGGGGAGGGCGGCTCAGATATTGGGGAGGGCAGGCTACTCATGGGGAGGGCATACCTCACTCATTGTGAGGACAGACGCATCTATTGTGAGGGCAGACTCACTCATTGGGAGGGCAGGCTCACTCATTGGGGGCAGGCTCACTCATTGGGAGGGCCAGGCTCACTCATTGTGAGGGAGACTTCATCATTGGGAGGGCAGGCTCCACTATTGGGAGGGAAGACTCCTCATTGTGAGGACAGACTCATCATTGTGAGGGCAGAATCACTCATTGGGAGGGCAGGCTCAGTCATTGGGGAGGGCAGGCTCACTCATTGGGAGGGCAGGCTCACTCAATGGGAGGGCGGCTCATCATTGTGAAGACAGACTCACTCCGTGTGAAGACAGACTCACTCATTGTGAGGACCAGACTCACTATTGGGAAGGACAGGCTCACTAGCATGACTGCACAATCTATTCTCAGGGAATCAAAGCTAGGGGCAAAATTATTGGGGCTGTCTGAGGGTGGGGAGGACATGGGGGGTTTCAAATTACAGGGGGTCCTGTCTGCCGGGGGGGAGGAACATAGGGGACTCTTGATGAGGGGGGGAATGGGGGGGTTCATCTGGAGAGGGGGGATACAAGACGGGATCTGTGTGATGAGGGTGGACATGAATGGATCCTGCTGACTTGGAAGCGGGGTGCAGCGTCTGTCTGTCTGAGGGGGGATAAGCGGGGTCCGTCTGTCTGAGGAAGGGGGATGGGAAACCTACCTGCCTTGATAAATTGAGGGGGGGCAGTGGGCCGGCGGTAGTTATAGCAAAGATTGCTTTCTTGGGGTCCACCAGGAGCCTGTATATCCGGCCAACAAGACAGGCGAAGCTGGTAGCCTCAGCCACTCATGAGCAGGACCAGAGGCTGGGGAGAGAGGACAGGGTTAATGAATATAGAACCCATAACTGGCTTTAGGTCACTTTGTGCTAGTGTGGGACAACCTTTAACCCATTAAAACACATGACGTATTAGGTCACTGTGCTCCTAAGTGGAGAACCTATATCCCAAAAAACACGTCCCCTGCCATTAGGTCACTTTGGTAGCTCCGATGTTCCCTTCACCTTGCTGTCGGTGACACCGGTCTATCCAATCGGGCCACATACCAGGACTCGGAACAGATGGACCTTGTCACCTGGCTGAATTCGAACAGGACCGTGGTCAGGTTAGTGTTTAGGTCGAGACGTGGCTGATGCAGTGGCGGGGGGACCCACAGAGTGTTGGTAGCGGAGTCTTCTAATCCTGAGAGAGGGTTGGCACACGTGCACAGATAGGGGACTACCAGGAATGGAGGATGTCCCTCCCACCTCGTGGTGACATTGACACAAGGCAGAGGGGGCTATGTGGACATGGAGTGTGTCCTCCCCCCGCCAGGGTGACACAGAGTGACACAGACAAGGGAAACTATGGGACTGGAGCATGCCTCCTCCCCCGACAGGGTGGACAACCGTGAAACGGACAGAGGGGAGCTATGGAAATGGGAGTGTGTCCCCCCCTGCAAGGGTGGACACAGTGACACAGGACACGAAGGGACTAATGGGACATGGAAGTCGGTTCCCTCCCCGCAGGGGGCACAGCTGAAAGACAGAAGGGGACTATGGGACAGGAGTTGTCTCCCCGCAGGGTGTGACCAGTGACAAGACAGAGGGGAGCTACTGGGACTGGAAGTCTGTCATCCCCCGCAGGGTGAAAGAGGGGGACACTGGAGAGGTGACATTACCATGGCCATCAGTATTGAACAGGATTCCTGCGAGAGTTGCAGCAGCTCGTAAAGCTAATGGCAGTAACGAAGTTTGGCCTGAATCACGACACACCTGCAGGGACAAGCAAGGGGAACATTTCAGCGAGGTGAGGAATTGAGCGCTGCTCACCGGCACAGGCGCAGACACCGGCCAGCGCTGGCTAACGGGCCAGCGGCCGGCCCCGACACCGGCACGGCTACCGAGAGAAGACAGAACGGGCAGAAAGATGACAAGACAGCGTCGGAGAACAAGGGAAGCGAATGACAACGGGCGCAGCAGACGCTTGACACTGGCGGAACGGGCGCAGCCGCGTCGACACGGTGGGGGCGCAGCCGCGCGACCGGGGCAGCCGGAACGGGCGCAGACGACGGCTGAACACCGGGCAAGCCGCGCAGGACACCGGGCGCAGAACCGCAGAACCGGGCGCAGCCCGCGCTGAACCGGGCGGCAGCACGCGAGACACACGCGGCGACAGGCCAGGCCGGCGACAACGGCGGGCCGAACGGCGCGCGCGCAGACAGGCGCGCCGGCGCACGGCAGCCGCCTGACAAACGGCGAAGAAGAGAGACCGGACACGCGGAGACGAGAAGCCGAGCGACAGGGGGACGTAAAGACGGCAACGCGGTCGAAGAGGAGACACGGGCGAAGCGCGCTGACACCGGGCGCAGCCGCGCTGACACCGGGCGCAGCCGCGCAGACACCGGGCGCAGCCGCGCAGACACCGGGCGCAGCCGCGCAGACACCGGGCGCAGCCGCGCTGAACCCACGGGCATCATCTCACTTGTTCCCAGACACTGGTTCTGGTGAGCTTGAGGTGTTGGGCCAGGGCCTCCGCAGAGACTTCTCTTATAAACTGCAGGAGGGAGGGAGGGAGGAACGGGTCCAGACCCCATTCCTTCCTACAGAGAAGGGGGGTACTGGAGGGGGTACGTGGGAGGGCGTCTGGGGTACGTGGGAGAGCATCTGGGGTACGTGGCAGGATGTCTGGGGTGCGTGGCAGGATTGTCTGTGGTTAGTGGGAGGACGTCTGGGGTACGTGGGAGGACGTTGGGGTACGTGGGGGACGTCGGGGGGACGTTTGGGAGGGACGGATGGGGTACGTGGGAGGACGTCTGGGGTACGTGGGAGGACGTGTCTGGGAGGGTACGTGGGATGGACGTCTGGGGTACGTGGGAGGACGTATGGGTTACGTGAGGAGGACGTCTGGGTTAAGGGGGGAGGAAGTCTGGGTACGGGGGAGGACGTTGGGTACGTGGGAGACGTTGGGTTACGTGGGAGGAGTTGGGGTAAGGGAGGACGTATGGGGTACGAGGGGGAGGAGTATGGGGACGTGGGAGGAGATGGGTACGTGGGACGGGGGTGGCTGGGGTCGGGGGAGGGAGGACGTGTATGTGGAGGAGGTTGGGGGGGGGCGGGCGTACGTGGATAGATGTCGGGGATACGTGGGTGAATGCAGGTTGCCCTTACTCCACTCCCCGCAGTGAGATTCCTGGCCGGGCGGGCCGGCGGCGTGACGCTGATGAGAGTGTGCAGGGCGCTGAGACCCAGGAGCAGCTCGGCTTCAGATCCACACCCCAGTTCGCTCCTGATTACATCATTGCGGCTCTGACGGGGGAGAGGGCGGAGTAGGCCAAGCCCTCCCACATGGGGTGACAAAGGGGACCTGTGAATCACCCGGTCTTTCCCACTCCTGCTTCCACAGTACCATATATAGGGACGATTACCTTTATATAGACACATCACCTGTACACAGAGACATTACCTGTATATAAAGGTACTCGAAGGCGCGGGTCCGAGCGCAGTACTTCCGCTGGATCTTTGGGGAAAGGAACCGACTCGGAAGAGACATTTCATCCCCTGATAGTGAGTCCGGTGGTACGACCTGCAGTTAGAGACATTACCTGGATATAACGATATTACCTGTATAAGAGACATTACTTGTATATAGTGACCTTACCTGTATATAGAGGACAACACGTTAGGTTATAAATTCTCTGGGGGCAGGGATTTCCTTTCCTATTTTAGTATATATTAGAATCCCTGAAAATTATTGTCTCTCTTTACGTTATAGTGGTGACCCTATTATATACGTATATTTAAAAAAAAAAGAAACAAAAGTGTGACATCATAACAAAGGTGAAGAAAACTCTAAAATGGCGTGGGCCGGCATGTCGCAAAGAAGAAGAGATTAAAAGACGACGACGACGACCAAAACTAGATGGGAGGATGAAATCATTAAATTTGTTGGAGCAACCAGGAGAAGAGAAGCTTGCAACCGGGAGGACCTGGGAGATAATGGGGGGGGGGCCTTCATCCATGAATTGGTCGACAAAGGGCTGAGTATGTAACTCACAAGAGCTCGGCAGCACACAATGAGGACTTGGGGGAATCTAATTTGGGTTAGGTGAAATGTGGGGAGCACTGGGGAAGTGGGGAGGAGAGCGAGGGCTCAGGTGGGGGTTAACATGTACTCCAAAAGTGGAGCCAGTGTTCATCTCCGACACAGAGGCGCCATCTCTGAGGTATAATCAGGCTGAAACTGGGAAACGGGTCTGGGTCCTATCCCGCCAGTTCAAGTCCCATTTGGGCAGTTTGAATTTCCCTCTTCTTCTAAGCCCACCCCTTGGGCTGTCCTAAAGTGCTGCAACCTCCCATGGCCCTGGGCTGTCTCAAGTGAGACCTCCCTCTCTGATGGCCAGAGAAGACAATCTCTTTGATGATTGGTGGCACCTGGTCTTCCATGGTTTCAGGATGGAGACGGAAGATGTAAGTCAATCAGAGTCACACCAGTTATTCGTGGTCATAGCTAGTCTTGGTGTCAGAGACTAGAGGGAAATTTAAACCTGCAAGCATGCTATACCCCCAGTACTACTTAGCCACTATATCATTGTTCTGTAGCACCCTATCCTTATCTCTCCACCTTTGCCTGTCTTTCCATTGCCTTCTTCCCTTCTCGGTACTGAGAAACTTGAGGCGGACGGATCGTTTTGAAGAGATCATTATGTGATTCTATTGCCGTTCCGGCCCTCCTAAATAAAACACTGTTTATTAACTCTTTGTTCTGTCTGATGCTTGCGATCTCAGTGTAATCGCCTGGTCTCCGTTACAGATTTTCTTTGGTGTCAGCGGTGGGATCATTGGAGGGTGATCTCAGCACTGAATTTTTTGCCGCATTCGGACTGATGTGATCTCAAAGTAGAGATTGCAGGAAAAAGATGTTCAAGGGCATGTATAGAGAACGCGCGGAGGAGCGCGTTGCACAGGGGGGAGGGGGGGAGATCTGGGCGCTGTATGCAGACCCCGAGCGCAAATGCTTTTTCACGCGGTTTTGATGTTGTATCGGTTTTATTTTATACTATAAGAACCTACAGAATGATGCTAGTTATTGTCATTTCATCTGTTCAGAACATGTGAAGATCACCACTATTGTAGAAGACCGGAAAATGCCCCTTCTTCGTGGAGGTGATACTGTGTTTCACCAGACACTGGATAGTTTACAGTAGGGCCCAATCATACGGCGGGTTGTTCAGGGCGCGCAAGCGGAACCGGCGATTTGGTGTACCTACCCTGCGCATGAGCAGATTCAGCAGTCCCCCATGCGCATGCGTGAACTCGACAGCTCCCCTTCTGCGCATGCGCGAACTCGACAGTTCCCACTTCTGCGCATGCACGAACTCTGCCATCTCACTTCTGCACATGCGCGAACATGGCG
The DNA here is from genome assembly GCA_036426205.1 of Ascaphus truei. Taxonomy (NCBI): domain Eukaryota; kingdom Metazoa; phylum Chordata; class Amphibia; order Anura; family Ascaphidae; genus Ascaphus; species Ascaphus truei. Next base: position 59,638 of record WSYH01000530.1, on the reverse strand, counting down.
GCCCCCTTCTAGGGACCGCTTAGTACTGCGTATTGGCTGATCGCCGGAAAAGAAAGAAACAAACGCAAGAAGAGGGGCCCTCCGGTATTGTGTTCCAAAGTGTTGCAACTGTTTTCTGTTTTTAATTTGGGGGTTGGGCTCCAACTTGGATCAAGATAATATTTATATAAATCAGCGCAAGAAAAGGAAAGTGTTGTCTCCCTGCCTCTCGTTAATGTTCCCCCCCCACTCTAACTTCTCTTGTTTATTCTCACATCCTGTCCCTCTCTTCTGTTCCCTACACTATTATTATCCTGACTATATACATAATAAACTTCTTCGATCATCCTCATCTGTCAGACTCCTCATCTCCCCCTCCACCAACTATCTCCCTCTACACCCTCTCCCTCATCTTTCTCCCCCCTCCCTCCAACCCCACACCCTATCTCCCTTACCTCCCCCCCCCCTTCTCACATGTGCCAGCGGTTTTTGCTATTCTGAAGCAGTAGAAGGTTCTGTCTGATCCGAGCAGAAGTACAGGACCAGAGCAAAGTGTTCCCGGTGCCTCAGGGAGAGGCGGCTCTGCAGGGTTACCATACATCCTGTATACAGAGAGATAGGTATATATATATATATGTGTGTGTGTGTGTGTGTGTACAGGCAGTCCTCGGTTATCCAACAGAACCCGTTCTGGAAGTAGCGTTGGATAGTGAAACCGTTTGTAAGTGAGTCCCATGTTAATCAGGGACGTGTGAGCGTCGGATAACGCATTCTGGCGTCGAAACAGCCCTTAGGGTTGCATTGTAAAGCGTTGGATATGCCATCGTTGTAAAGTGAAACGTTGGATACAGAGAGGACTGCCCTGATATATATTCAGATATACAGATAGGGTGTAATATAGAGATAAAGAGATACACACACCACCAAAAGTGTGTGTGTATATATAGTACAAAACAAAGAGGGGGGTGGTATATATAGGGGTTCTGGAGTCACGTGAATGGCCTTGACGGTGGTTCTGGTTCGTCCATCGAGGTGAAGGATTTGATCTGCCGTTTTCCAGGAAAACCTTCAGCACGTTTGGATGAGGAGGGAGGAGGGGAGGGAGTCTCTCATTCTTTCAGCATGTCCTAAGGGGTTGGTGGGGAGGTGGGGAGAGGGAGAGTGGTTGGGGAAGAGATATGGGTGAGGTGGGAGGGAGGGTGTGGGGGGAGAGATGAGAGGTGTGGACAGGGAAGAGAAGAGAAAGGCGAGAGATAGAGAGAAAGAAAGGCAGAGGGTCACAAAAATAATAGGGCCGTCGCTCATATAAGGGCGCTGTTGCCTCCCACAGGGTGGAGCTGTGGCTGGTCTCCTCCCCCCTCCCCTCACCACAGAGTTAAGATTGCGCACGCGGCAACGGGGGAGGGGAAGGGTGACTGCGCTCGGCGCTTTAAACCCTGCGCACGCTCAACCAGCATGATTTTGTTTGTTACCCACCCCCCCCCCCCCATCCCATTGAGAATGTAATGGTCGTGTCTAACCTGTCTTATGAATCTGTTATCAGATCATCGTCACAGGCTTCGGCGGTCAGCCGTCAGGCCAGTCACCGTATAGGGACACCGTGTGTTAAAACCCGAAAGAAATGGGGCTCTACACAATGCGCATGGGCCCAGAAGACGTCTCCCCCTGAAAAAGATGTGCGGGCCGGAGGCGCCGACGCAGGAAGTCGGGCGCTGTACCACTGGCACCAATCTTAGGAAGCTGGGCTCATCCTATGAGGGGTAGGCCCAGGCAGCATGATAGGGTGGAGGGAGAGGAAGAGAGCAATGGAAAGGTAAACAGCAGAGGGAGACAGAGGAGGAAGGTAGTGAGGAGAGAGGAAGAGAGGTTTAGAGAGAAAAGGGGGGAGATGGAGAGAGGGGAAGATGACCAGTGGGAGGCGTTATATAGCGCAGAGTTATTATCGCAGTGGGCAGGAGGAGGAGTATAATGCGCAGTGGGAGGAGTACACCCTCTAGACGGGGGTGCTACTCACGGTTGGGCTGTCCCACGGAGACGAGCGAGCTCAGAAACCGCACCTGCCCGGGTTGGATCGCAGCTGCTCCTTTTGGCGGCGCTGATAAAAGCAGATTGGGCGACTGGAACAGGATGGGGGAGGGGCCTGGGTCAGACTGGGGGGTCACAAGAAGCCAAACAACCCCCTCCCCTTCCCCCCCCCCCCCCCACACCAGTGCATAAACAGCAACAGAGATTCACAGTGGGGAGGACAGAATTTAAAAGCCCCAATATAAAACTTACAGATACACTAAAACCAGTGCTGTTGATTTCCAGATCCTGCGGGGTGAGGGGGTGTGGAGGGGATGGTGGGGAGGAGGGAGATGGCGGGCGGTAGGGGTGGTAAGGGGAGGCGAGGAGGAAGGGGAGAGGGGGGGGGTCGGACGTGGGGGAGGAAAAGGGGGGGAGAGAAAGAGGGGGGAATGGGAGGAAGTGAGGAAAGGGGAGGGGAGAAGGGGAGGGGGTGGAAACGGGGAGAGGGGGTGGAGAAGGGGATAGGAAGTGGAGGGGGAGGAAGAAGAAGGCGGTGAGGAGGTGTGGAGGGGCGGGGGAGAGAAAGGGAGGGGTAAAAGGGGAGAGAAGGAGGGGGGACGGGAGAAAGGGTGAGGAAAGGGCGAGGGGGGTGAAAGAAGGGGTGAGGGCTGAGGGTGAAGGGAAAGTGAGAAAGAAAGGGGGAGGAAGAAGGTGGTGAGGAAGGGCGAGGGGGGTGAGGGGAATAGGTGGTGAGGAAGGGGTGAGGGGGTGAAAAGGAGAAAGGGCAGAGGGAAGATGAACGGGGAGGGTTGAGGAAGGAGGAGGGGAGGACGGGGTGAGTAGGAGAAGAGAGGAAGGTGCTTGAGAGAGGGAAAGGGGCGAGGGGAGGGTGAGGAAGAGTGAGGGGGGGTGAGGAAGGAGCGTGGGGTGAGGAAGGAGGTTGGGGGGGGGGACTTGTTCTTCTTCAAATATGGGGATGGGGGGTCTGTTGCTAATAAAAACAAGAAAAAAACAGCATCAATTTAGCCAGGGGATCCTATTAAAAATGTTTTTACCCAGGATGTTTATTTGCTGCACTGAATCTGCCCCCCGGTGCTGTTTGTCCCCCCTTCGCACACCGCCAGCCTCGGCCCCGACGGCCGCACGCCGGATTTGAGCAGCACCAGATTTATGTTCCGGGAAAATCCCGTGTTTGTGCTCGTAGGATTTCCTAATCTGGTGCGTTTTTTCTGGAGCCTTCTTAAGATAAAGCTCATGAGGGGCGGCCATTTTTACGTCAAAGCTTACTATGATGGGAACCCATCATCTGGTGCCTTACTGTGCCAGGGCACCTAATACCCCTGATAACAACATATTTAGGCTCGTGCTTGCCTGGTGAGGATGGGAGCACGGTCAAAGTGATTGATTCTCCCGCATTCCTGCAGCAGTGGGAGAAAAAAAGATGGCGGGGCACTCATTATCCCTTGTAACAGGGTAGTATACATAGAACAAGAGGCTACAGGTCCTTCTCTCTGTGTCCCTGTGTCACCCTGCTGTGGGAGAGGGGAAAGTTCCCCTCTCCTGTGTCCCCTGGACGCCCATGCTGTGGGAGTGGCAGTCTCCCACTCTCTGTGTCCCTGCCTGTCACCCTGCTGTGGGAGGGGCCGCTTCTCCCTCTCTGTGTCCCTGTGTATCACCTGCTGTGGGAGGGGCAGTTCCCCCTCTGTTCCCTGTGTCACCATGCTGTGGGAGGGGCGCTCCCCTCACTGTGTCCCTGTGTCACCCTTCGTGGTGGGAGGGGGCCGTCTCCCTCTCTGTTCCCTGTACTGTGTGGGGGGGCAGTCTCCCCTCGCGTGTCCCCTGTGTCACCTGCTGTGGGAGGGGCGTTCTCCCTCTCTGTGTCCCTGTTCACCCTGCTGTGGGAGGGCAGTCTCCCTCTGTCTGCACCCTGATGTGGGAGGGGCAGTCTCCCCTTCCTGGGTCCCCCTGTGTCACCTGCTGTGGGAGGGGCAGTCTCCCTTTTCTGTGTCCCTGTGTAACCCTGACTGTGGGAGGGGCAGTTACCCTCCTTGTGTCCCTGTGTCCCCTGCTGTGGGGAGGGGCAGTCCCACTTCTCTGTGTCCCTGTGTCACCTGATGTGGGAAGGGGCAGTCCTCCATCCTGTGCCCTGTGTCACCCTGCTGTGGGAGGGGCAAGGGAAGTCTCCCCTCTGTCTGTCACCCTGATGTGGGAGGGGCAGTCTCCCCTTGTCACCGTGAACACCCTGGCTGTGGGAGGGGCAGTCTCCCTCTGTCACTGTGTCATCCTGCTGTGGGAGGGGCAAGTTCCCCTCTGTCACCGGTCACCCTGCTGTGGGAGGGGCAGTCTCCCCCTCGGTCATGTGTCACCCTGCTGTGGGAGGGGCCGTTCCCCTTTGCGCCCCTGTCACTGGTTACCTGACCAGCTCTATGAACCTCCCTGAGCGTCGCTAATCCTCCTGGTTATGGCCAGATCTGATCTCCAGAGATGCCTTATTCTCAGAGGGTCTCCTGACAGCGACGGAGGGAGCAAGCACTCACACCGAGGAGGGGAGAGAGATGAAGGGGAGGGGGAGAGACGTGAGAGAGGAGAGGACAGTGAGAGGGAGACAGTGAGGAGAGAGTGACGGAGCGACGTGAGAGGGGAGAGACAGTAGGGAGGACAGTGAGAGGGAGCGAGAGAGAGGACGTGAGAGGGAGGGGAGGGGGAGAGACAGTGAGAGGGAGACAGTGAGGGAGGGAGTGAATGAGAGAGTGAATGAGAGAGTGAGACCGTGACGGAGAGAGTGACGGTGAGGGGCAGACAGAGAGAGGGAGAGAGTGACGGAGGGCGGGGGGGACAGTGAAAGGGAGAGAGGGAGACAGTGAGAGGGAGACAGTGAGGGAGAAGTGACGAGGAGAGTGACGGAGGTGGGGAGAGGGAGAGAGTGAATGAGAGAGTGAGACAGTGACAGAGCGGAGTGACGGTGAGGGGCAGACAGAGAGAGGGAGAGAGTGATGGAGAGAGTGACGGAGAGGGGGAGACAATGAGGGAAAGAGAGTGACCGCAAGGGAGGGAGGAGGAGAGACAGTGGGGAGGGGGAAGACAGTGAGGAGAGGAGTGAAGGGAGGGATGAGACGAGTGAGGGAGAGAGTGAAGGGGAGGAGAGACAGTGGGGAGAGAGTGAGCGAGGCGAGGACAGAGAAGGAGTGAAGGGATGGGGAGAGGAAGGAGAGGGGGGAGACAGTGAGAGACAGACAGTGAGGGAAGAGAGTGAAGGCAGAGGCGAGGAGCGACAAGTGAGGGGAGGGGAGGGAGACAGTTGGCGGAGAAGAGAGTGAATGAGAAGCGTGAATGAGAGAGTGAGACTGTGAACGGAAAGAGTGACGGGGAGGGGCCGCGAGAGCGTAGAGTGACGGAGGGGGCAGAGAGGGAGAGAGTGACGGGGGGAAAGGAGAGAGATGACGGTGACGAGGGGGGGGGGACCAGTGAGAGGGAGAGAGTGAGACAGTGAGAGGGAGACAGTGAGGGAGAGTGATGGAGAGAGTGACGGAGGGGGGGGGACAGTGAGAGGGAGAGAGTGAGACAGTGAGAGGGAGACAGTGAAGGAGGGGGGGGACAGTGTGAGGGAGACAGTGAGAGGGAGACAGTTAGGGAGAGAGTGAGACCGTGACGGAGAGAGTGACGGTGAGGGGCAGACAGAGAGAGGGAGAGAGTGACGGAGGGCGGGGGGGACAGTGAAAGGGAGAGGAGAGGGAGACAGTGAGAGGGAGACAGTAGGGAGAAGTGAGCGAGAAGAGTGACGGAGGGCGAGGGAGGAGGTGGGGGAGGGAGAGAGTGAATAGCGAGTGAAGACCGTACGATCGAGTACGGTGAGGGGCAGACAGAGAGAGGGAGAGAGTGACGGAGAGAGTGACGGAGAGGGGGAGACAATGAGGGAAAGAGAGTGACCGCAAGGGAGGGAGAGACAGTGAGGGAGGGGGAGACAGTGAGGGAGAGAGTGAAGGCGAGGGAGAGACAGAGAGGGAAGGGGAGACAGTGAGGGAGAGAGTGAAGGCGAGGGAGAGACAGTGAGGGAGGGGGAGACAGTGAGGGAGAGAGTGAAGGAGATGGGGGGACAGTGAGAGAGAGACAGTGAGGGAGAGAGTGAAGGCGAGGGAGAGACAGTGAGGGAGGGGGAGACAGTGAGGGAGAGAGTGAA